>MCJB01045693.1:95418-125665 GCA_002018475.1 Nicotiana obtusifolia
GGGGGATGATGTGTGTAGTGTCAATTTTTCGCGTGCACAGACTATAGAAGGACCTGGTTCTTCTATGTGTTCCTTATACTACTGTTGCAGAATAATAAATGTGGAAAGTAAAGAACACAAGTATTTTTATGTGAAAAATACCGGGATCAAAAGGTAAAAAACCACGACCTACTACCTAGTAAGATTTTTCCCAATACTTCACTAAATCACTGAGCCAAGAACAACATTTACGAAACTCTTTATAAACCTAAGGATTACCTCTAACCCTTTGCGACAACCAACCTCTAGCTGTTGCGACAACTTCAAGTTAACTCTAACCTAAATACTACACTCAAAGTACCTAGTACAATTGCTTCAAGATAAAGCTGAAAGGTACAACTCAAAAGCCCTACTACAATAAAAGTAGAATAAAAGACAGACACTTGGAACTAGTTCTTCTATCTGGTTCATGTAGCTTCAGGTTCGCACACTTGAATCACTCGGGAATTACTTGCAAAATGCCTTGCTATTTTGCTCTCAACTTACGTTTAACTTCAGCATTTGTGCGTACCTGTAAAATGAGACATCTGCAATATATAGAGTCAGTAGAATAGAAAATAGCTAGAGTTCAAATGCTATACTCTTCCATGGTGGAAGAGTTCTAGTTATCTTCAACTTTTAACTCCTTCCTTATCTAGGATAGAGTTCTCTTCGAGTAAGGAGTCCTTCTCCTTATCACTTATGCAACATTTTCGTTCAGGAGATATCAGTTATAACCACTTAAGCTTATCTCTTTCACGTACATACCTTGTGTTCGAATCTGCCCGTATCTGTATACACTATGTATGAACCTGGTTCATACTTGACTTCCTTTGTCAATCATCAAAACAAACTTACTCAGACCAACACACAACATGTACATAGGAAAAAAATTGAAAAATTATGTAACGAGAACCTAGTTATAATATTTTGAAAACAATAGGATGATCAAATATAAAAGGAAAAAAAGTTGAAACTCATAGAGAGGTGGGGTAAAAATGCAATCTTAACCTAATATTCTTCAAGAATGGCTATAAGGTGTTATTTTAGTTTCACACTTATACTTTTTTCTTGTTTTCTTTTTGGATCATGTACTATGACACCTTATGAATTTGCAGTGGAAGGACGATAAAATTCCATGAATACATAATTTAATGAGAGCTGACAAAAACTATGGGACATAGTATCAGTGAAATGTTTTTCCTAATATGACAAATGTACAAAAGATGTGAAGTTCGAGATAAATCTTTTTGTTGTGTGTGTTTTCTTTGTAGGGTAAGAGTACACCTACAAGGATTTAGTCTAAGCCCACAGCTTTCATAGGGTACACCTACAGGGATCGAAAATGGTCCTTATTTCTTGTTTTCACAAAACATTGAGTTATGGTTGGTACAGTGAGAGGTGGAATATATAATATATAGTCCGAGGATCTAACGATCGTAGGTAGATGTGCTTTACCAACTGAGCAAGTCTCATTTGGATGGAACCATATATATTAATTTTGACTTTTAAAGGACTTATCCGTTCGATTTAAGATATATGCATCGAGAGTTTAAAAACCATCATATTTTTAATATGTTTAACCTATTAAAATAGGTAACTTGCACGTCTTAATTTTTAGGTTACTAATCTTACTTTTTAATAAATTATTGTTACATTATATAATTGATCTATTAGTATAAAAAATTTACATTGTCAATGTATAAAAATTGGGATATAATTAGTTTCCATAGGACTATCCTACTATATTGTGGGGAATTGAAGGCTTCCTTGTCCTAAATGAGCAAGTGGACAAGTTGAAGTACAATTTTTTAACATATACTTTGGCAACCCAACGTAATCCAAGTTTCTTGATGCAATATATTCATGCTTTAGATTAGTCAGTGAAAATGGGAAGATGATAAAAAATACTATTCTATTATCATAGATTTTTTTCACGCTCGTATCATAAGCAAATCGTCTCGTATTTATTTTTGATCCCAACAAAACTTTTATGAAATACAACAAAGTATAATTTTAAACTATAATTAGAAGCGGACGTAAAAATCCTGATCTTTTTTTCCAAAGTATTTTATTCACGTAGTCCTATTGGAGCTAATTCGATCGTTAAAGGCAAGGGCAAATAAAAGATCTTGGTTATGTGGATAAAGCACACTGGTAATTGAAAAGATTGAAAAGTTACATATAATTAATTTAGGAATACACTTATTTGAGTGAGGTTTTTTGGAGAAAATTATGCAGGTTTAACTCAAAAAGGACAAGATTATACCATATTAAGAATATTTTCATACTAATTTTGTCCAATAATTAGTATTAAAGTCAATGATTCGATGAGACAAGTATGAAAATAACGGGGTGATTGCGCGAGCTCAGTTTACTACATTTACCTTCGAATAAACCTCAAGATTAGGAAACTACTGTCTCCGGTTTACTTTAATTAATTTTTTTGGGTTATTTTTACACATATTAAGGAATTCATCTTTTAATATTAATTAATAATAAAATCGACCATATTAACCTTAATTTGTTCATTGAAAGTATAACAAATAGTCCTAGGCCTTTTATTCCAAGGAAAACTTTGAAAAAAAAAGTTAATTTCTTCTTAATATCTGAATAAATCAAATATTATGGATCACAAAGAAAGACCAGAAAATCAAATAAAGTGAACCGGAGGGAGTATAGAATAGTTGAGTAAAAGGTAAAAATCTTGAACATCATATAAGGTAGTAAATGCAAAGCTTTAATTTTGCATTTAATATTTTACTTCTCACTTCTTCTTTCTTTTTTGGTTTACATACTAAATACAACGTCGGAATTGCAGAAATAGAATAATAAGAAATCTTTTTCTCTCGATATACTCGAAATAAGGACTAGATTATGTAATGATGATACTAATCGGTTACGATAAATTAGATCGAATTTTACTGTTTTTTTTTTTTCTGCAATACCTCGACGGTATCTATTATCATCAACCAAGGAGAAAATATAAAATGAGCATGAGGTAATAACAATTCCATGAGCGAGCTGACAAGAACAATGGGACATAGTACCATTGTATGCATATATGTCCCATATATACAATGAATTATGAATTATCCAATTAAAGGAAAAGGCAAAGTTAGAAATTTTTATTATATGTGTTTTTATGAAGGGAGAGGGCACCCCTATCTACTAGGACAGACCTAAGCCCACAGTTATCCATAGGTTAAAAGTTGGGATATTATTTGTGTGGGACTACCCTATGATTCTGAGGAATTGAAGGCTCCTTTGTCCTTTAATATGCAAGTGGACCAGTTGAATCAGCGGCGGAATGAGAATTTAAAGTTTATATATGATTCGAAATATTATTAAACCAACAAATTGTTTGAGCTATTAGGTTCAAAATTTATATTTTTACATATTTAGTAGATTTTTTTAACAAATATATAAAGTCCGGACTAGAAATTAGTGAATTCGGTCGAACCCATAACTTTCTTGCTACCTCCACCATTGAGTTGAATTTACTCCATTGTTTCAGTTTATATGAAAATTTTCACTTTTCTAGATTCAAACTATATTAATTTTGATCAATATTTTGAAATGTATTTTTGTATTGTGTTGACATGAGAAGAATTACAATTTATAGTATTTATCGTATAGTTTTTGAATATTTAAATTAATTTAACTGTAAAATATCGAGTTAATCTAATCCATTAGCTTGATAAATCAATCAAATTAACTTTCGAAAAGTGAAAATGTTCATATAAACCGAAACGGAGTAAGTCTATTTGACACCTTTTACTTACCCCACTATCCAACTCTTTTCAAATAATTTTTTTACTTGTATACGGTCTTTTATATTAAATTTAAAAACACAAGATATTTATTTTCGTATTACTCTTTTATTATCTAAGCACGACTAATTAATATATACCTGCATGTTTACTGTCATGGGCGGCTTTTCAGCCATGCCCCATGACCCCTTGGACGCGCGCAGATAACGCTGCGCGTGGACCTTGATGCTAATGACAAAGTTGCTACAAATGGACTTATTTCTACATTGTAGAAGACTAAGTCCTTTTCATTGTAAATATAGAATAGGTTTACTTTATTTTCTTTTAGTATGCACCTATAGCTTTCTAGGGTAAAGTCATGTAACTTTGGTTTATTTTTTTTAAGCATTATTAGGGGATCAAGCATTTAAAACTTTCTAGCAAGCAAACAATTCTCTGTACTGGTGTCTCTCCCCCTCGACATCGCATTAGCTTTTCTGTAATAGCTTTCATTTATACAATCAAGCTTTCTTTCTCAATTCTCTCTTCTGTTCTTAGTTGCTCATGACATATGTTTTTCCGTACGATACTGACAATCTAGTCTAGCATACGGAGGGGACCTGTGTTGGCGGACAGCAATCGTACTGACATCGATTGCTTAGCCTTACATTGCCCTTCCAAAAAATCTCGGGAAGGTGCCGCGTAATATTACTCGTTACTTATTAACTATGATAACTTCAAAGAAAAAGAAATAATGGTGATAACCACTTGCCGACAAAGAAGACGAGTTGTTTTCCTTTTACGTTTTGGCCAATCATCATCCAATATTATTGAAGTGCTATTTTTGCAAAATTTAACGATGGAAAATATAAGTTAAATGTAACACGATGCCATCGAATTACAAAATAATTGATTAATGAGTTGAAGTGAACACAAAATTTAAGGATTTTCTTTCTCTAACTATAAAAATAAGGTTAAAGGGACGCTAATTATAAATTAGCGTATTATTTTTTGTCACATTATAGTAATTGAATGTTACGCCCTATAATAATAAAGTCACAAAATCACAAGCTTATAACCAATCACTTTTAGGGATCGTTTGGTACGAACATAAGTAATGCAGGGATTAGTAATGCAGATATTAGTAATGTAGGGATTGTAGTGCTGAGATTATATATTATCAAAGTGTTTGGTTCATTGTATCAAAAATTAGCTTGTGTTTTGTTTAAAACTGTATAAAATCTTCTTTACAATTATACCCTTGAATATTCTTCTTTCTGTATATAAAGAAATTTAGGAAAAGGGTTTGATGGACAATTTAGTAATTTTAGGGTCTTATCCAGATATAGTTAATGCAGGGACTAGTAATCCCTTGGTTTCTTTGGTATTAGCGAAGCCCTCTTATGAGGTATAAGTAATTCATGTATTAGGTATGCATAAATTGAATTGAGCAACCAAACATTATATTGGACGGATTAAATTTTTGTATAAGAATTATTTTACTTAGTACAGCCTACCAAACGACCCTTTACTGTTACGTAGGAGAAGTGTCTAGTATGTTCGAAGGAAGGTCCAAATAATTGAACTAAAAAGCTAACCATTTTTGTCAAACCTACAAATGAATTTTTTCAACTCCACGAAATTTAATTAACTGCATTAAGAAACTTCTTTTTTCAAAAGATAAAATAGAACAAGCAAAATGACAAAATTACAATGTCCAAATTCCCTTTTGAGTGTAGTATTCGTTCTTATCAGTTTAATATCTGACATTTGAGTCATTAATTCACACGATATTAACTCTATTTTTAAGGGGGGCGGCGGTCCATTAAAAAAAAAATTCCTTTTTGCTATATTTATATATTCTTTATCACTATCATTAATATAGTATACTATACGCCCACAAACATGTCGGCAGAGAACTACAGTTCATAAGATACTTTTATTCCTTCTTGTTGTAATTTCATAAAACTTATGAGGTTTTAGTGTAATTTCATGAACTATAAGTTCTTGCATAATTGAATATATATTCTCTACATATTGACCCAACACGCTTATAAATGTGATAGACACGTCCCTCTCTAGTTTCTTGTTTTGTCTTTGTTAGTTCTTGACATAGACTTTTAATTTCTCTTTTTATTTCCTTCATCTCCAAGACACCAACATACATAATGTATATAATAACAACAACATGCCTAGTAATATCCCACACTGTAGGATCTGGAGAGGATAGTGTGTACACAAACTTTACCCCTACCTTGTGCGGATAGAGAGTGTTTCCAATAGACCTCGGATCAGATATTGTACATAATAAAATAAAGAAAATATTTAAATGTTGATTGAAATCTTAAAAAATTTGAGATTTGTGCCAAAATAACAGATGGCAAGAAGAACAAAAGACCTTGGACACGTAATGGATCTTGAAGTATTATTTTTACATCTCCCTGACCAAATTTGCCTACATTAAATTACTCGTTGATTGTTGATCAAATTTGATAGATTCACCCTCCGAAACAAGAAATTTTGGTCCGGGAAAGATAATATCAACTACTTGACTTTTATCCCCGTTATGATTATCATATATCCACCTTTTTCTTTTTCATATGATTTTGCTTACTATAGAGCTGAAAAATAAAGAGTTGAATTTCATGCTTTTATTATTTTAGTATAGAGATATTTCCCCTTTTCGAAGACATGGAGGAGACTAAGTATTGACTTTGTTAATAAAATTGCTTGCAATTCTAACAAATTATTTCTATATTTCTTAATTTAATGTTAGAATATTAAGTTTATTTCTAATTTTTAAAGGGTGATATAGGTTTAAGGTTCAATAAATCTCCTAGCGTCGTAAAAAGATTGTCAAAATTCTCTTCTGAGTACGAAACTTATACAATCAGATCTTTTTATCATATTTATATTCTATAATAACACTTTACTATAATGATTAAGTTTTCTTTAGAATTAATTTTTCGTGTTATGTTATAATAGATGCTTTCTATAATAGCACTTTACTTTAGCAGCCAAAAAATATCAAAACAAACGAAACTGTTATAGAAAAATTTGACGATATATGTTTATAGCCTTGTTGTCTACACTAATATAACCCAAATAAGAAAGCGTAAGATATTATTTTATATGAATTTATATATATTATATCTCAATCGACTATTTCTAATTTAAACGATTGAATTGTCGACAATTTATGTTAATAGTTTTAAATATTTTAAATATTTAGGCATCGAACATTTATGTTACCGTACTAAATGGACAAAAAATCTCTATGTTCTATCTGATATCGTTTTCAAGGTGAGAGTTTAAATATTTGTTGTACTATTTTTTTCATGCTGGATAGGTATGTGACACGTTAGTGATTTCTCGTATCTAATAAGTACCGTTTAAGATTTTGACACATTTATTAATAAATAAATAAATATTAAAATATGAGGATAATTTGACTAAATTGTTCTTTATCTTTACTCATACTATTTAGACGTTTATTAGAATGTGGGTAAATTTAAAAAAATTATTTAATCCATTTCTGTTTTTCTAAAGCAAGACATTATTTCCAGACCGGAGAGAGCAGTTGTATATGCTCTAAATTTCACTGTCGACTCCTTATTACGCTTTTTATTGTTCTTCGAGGGGAGACTTGAAACAACGATAAAGTTATTTTCGTCTGATCTATATGACATAGGTTTGAGTCGTAAAATTAATTCATCAAGATAAGTTGCTCACATTACCTCCCTTGAGGTGATACCCTTTCTCAAACCTTACCTGAATGCGAGAAATTTTATGCATGTGGCGCTACCATTTTATTGTTTTCAAGTTTTTCTTTACCCACAAATAGGCTGTGAGGCAACTCAAACTCTTGTTCTCCATAAACTACATTGATTTGATTTGTTTTATAAATTTTTATTTTTTTGTGTTTTAGAATACGGTTAATCAACATGTTAACTAATCGATTACGATAAATTGAATCGGAACAAACACTTTACAAATAAAATCCGAGGATTGGCATTCCATTGCTTTTTCCTAATGTAATCACATACCTCGCCACATGGCCTCCATAATCACCACTAAACTCCATTCCCCTACTAACAATATCTCAATCCCTATTTTTTGGTCTGTGTGTGGGGTTGGGGGGGTTAGGGGGGTTTTGGNGGGGGGTGTAGGAGAGGTGATTGGGTGATTGAGGAATATGAACAAATTCAAGTAAACAAAAGGCCCACCCACATGCTAAGGATTAATATGTCAATACTTTCAGTTGCTATCACCTTTTTCTATTTCTTTTCTAAAGTCACATTCGACTTTTTTGTAAAAGAAAAAAAGACCAAAAGTATTTTCAGGTTAAAATCTTACATATTACAATCTCTATAGAGATTGGCATGTCCTCTATAATAACCACGTTGAAATAAAGCGTTCTTGTTTTCGAGTTAGTGTATGAATAGACTAACTCATTGGATTGTAATAAACAAAGGGAATGTCAAGTGATTCAAGAAATTTATTTGATTACCCTTTTTGTTACATGGATGTAAAATTGGAGGAAAGATTGATTGTATCTTTTGACTTAATTTTTTTAGTCCCCTCTTAAAATCATCATTTGTTTTTCTTCTAAATTTAGTTTATTGGAAAACAAAGATAGGTAATCAATATCAACTACTATGCATCAATCCTAAATAAGTGAAATCGCATTTATGAGGATTCATCATAACTTGTTTGGAATCGAGCTGTAATTGTTATTCGAAAACGTAGACATGGAAACCGATAACGGCGATGGGGTAGAGCAATGAATTGGAGTGGGTCGCTACCTCAGGCCTAACCCAAATCAAAATAGAAAAAAATTCAAAAGCCACTATAGTTTAATGGGTATTAACTTCCTATAGCTACTATATACATATTTACTTTCTATAGTAGACTGGGCATGTATGTCCCAATAGTAGGCTCAATATATACAGTTGAGAGAAGAATAGGGGGCAAGTGCACATATACGCATTCTCGGGAATGCTATTTAGAGAATAATCAGTATTTATTTTTGTTTTGAAATTTTAAACTAAACATCTTAAATTCTGTACAATTCAGGACATTTTGTCTTGACAGTTGAAATTGGAAGACTGAAATTCATGACGCACTAGCTAATTCCTAAACAGCAACCCTTTAAAGTGGCTACCTGGTGTCATTTCTACCTTATGATCTATGGAACTAATTAGAGATTTTTACCTCCCTATACTACATATGAAATTTAATTACCCTCCCTAATCAAGTTTTAACTTAATTACATGGTCATATACAATTTACCAATTATATACAAATTAGTTTTAAATGACTATCCCTTGAATGTAGCCATTTAATTTAGTAAATCCCTAAAAATCCTCACAATTCCTTAATTACCCAACCCCAATCTTTCTAAAGGATTTCTTCTTTCTCTCTTTGAAATCAACCCTCTTTCTACACCGATTTCTACAAGTTTTTTCTTCTAAAGCTCATAATTTTCTCTAACAATGGCGAAGAAGCGGATTATTTTCTTATCGATTTGAATTTCGCCATGGTTGGAGTTTGGAGCTTTTCCGGACTTACCTTTTTCTTGTTGGTGTTCTGATAGCGGGTTAGCAGTAGATGTATATTAATTATTTGGTTGTATTGTTCGAATTGAAATTGTCAATCAATAAATTTTGAAGGTGTTTGACTCTCCACCATTGACAGCTATTAAAAAGTTTCGAAACTTTGAATTTGAATTTGGATTTTCAAAAAATATTGTTTCTTTGGATTGGGTGTTATTGCAAACGATTGGGAATATTCTATGGAGTTTATATCTGATTTTGAGGGTATTTGATAAAGATTGGATTTGATTTGGCTGGATTTTCAGATTGAAATTCGAAGAAGCAGGAGAACACACCACATACAAAATATATATAAATTATATACAAAATACATACAAAAACATATTGTATAAAATTTATATAAAAATCGTATTTAAGTTGTATGATGTTGTAGTTGTATTTAGCTGGGTAAGAATAGATGTATGAAAGTTGTATATAAGTTGTAAATAAGTTGTATACTGTATAATTAATTGTTTGAAATTTATTTTTAGTATGTATGTAATTGTAGATATATCAAATTTTATACTAAATTTGTATAAAAATTGTTTTTATTTTATATGTTGTTGTACCATACATTATTCTTTTCTTAAAATAGGCAATTATAGCAAAGAGAGAGAAGAATTGCGCTAAGTATAGCTTAAAATAGGTAACACACAACTGGAAGGAGTCTTATTTAGATGGAAAGACAATTTGAACTTCGTTCCCTTCAGTTACGCCATTTTTCAAGCAAAAAATCCCCTAATTTAAAGCACTAATAATGGATTATAATAAATTATAAGAAAAACTTGTTTAGGGCCGGCAATATACAAAATTTGAACAATTTTAAGAAATATGTTTCAAATATTGTATAGAAAGGAAAAAATCCCAACTAATTACTAGGCCTAACCCAAATCAAAATAGAAACTAGGTGCAGACTGGGCATGTGTGTCCCAATAGTAGGCCCAATATATACAGTTGAGAGAAGAATAGCTAACTCTGAATTAATGAATTAAACAATAACAACAAATCCAGTTAATTCCACAAGTAAGGTCTGGGAGAATAGTGTGTACACAGATCTTACCCTACCTTGTGAAGGTAGAGAGGCTGTTTCCGGTAGACGCTCGGCTAAACAAACACAAAACAAGAAGCGAGCAACAGTAACAACACAAGAAAAAAACAAAGACATTATGTGTAACAAAGATCTAACAATAGGAAATACAAGAATACTATTAACAATACCGATAAGAATGACACAATATGGAACAACAAAGGTCAAGGAATAATGAATTAAAAGAAACATGAAAAAAAAATTTAAACTGACTTGTAGTACTATAGAGCATTAGGAGAAATTAAAGTCTCCCTCCACATATGCTAGTTTAACACATTCAGAGTTATGGCCGATAAAAAGATCTTCAAGCCCATCAACTTCAATTTCTTCAAACTTTGGTCTTTTTGAATCATAAACCTCAAACACAAACTCATTATCTGTATTTTGCAAAATCAATTTATCTCCATCCTTATTAAAGACCAAAGGGCTGGTCCAAGCTATGTCACACAGGTGATCTCCAAACTTTGTACTTGCTAATATTTTACTCCATGAGCTGCTCATTCCATTCTTTTTCATACAATACCAAACTTGCCAAGTTTGCATCTCATTAATATGGTTCGTATAGATGGCCAAAATGTTGTCTCCCACAGTAAATAGATCTGTCCCATCTGGACATAATATTTCTCCAAAATTTTCATTTTTCAAACACATACATTGAATAATACACTTCTTGTGGGCATGCTCAAATCATATAAACAAATCCGTCATCTACAACCATTTTTCCCCTAAAGTCATCGCACCGAGGCAAAGTTTCCACGAGTCAGTTTTAGACGAAAATATTTGAACATAATAGCCATCTGATATTGCTCCTACAACTCTGAACTTTTGTGTAATCCTGGAAAGAAGAAACATGGCCTAAACCATAGTAACTCGTACCCTAATTTGCATTAGAGATTGGACAAGGGATTATTCTTGATTATCTGATGGTCGGGTTCCACAAAACAATTATGTCAGAAAGGAAGCATAGAAGAAATAAAGCATTGCAAGAATTCACAAATACACACTCACTCGCAAATACTCCTTCCAATGTAAGTTCGAGTGCTGGGAGCTCCTTCCAATGTAAGTTCGAGTGCTGGGAGTGGAAGCTCAAGAACAGAGACAACAGAATCATGTTGAAGTGGAGCATCTATGGAGTAGCAGTGGGTTTAGGAAGAATACGGGCTCTGTTTCGGGGTTTTCAGGTGTCGAACTCTTTTATCTTCGCCAAGATGCTTTCTCAGCGATCTTTTCTCATCCTGAAGTTGATCTCCTGTCCTCTTACTCACCCACCCCAATCAGCATTACTATAAAACAACAGCTCTAACGCCATAAGGTCAAGGACATCGATGAAATCATCGTAGGGCCTGCGTCTTTGACTGAATGTAAGGCCAAGGGGCATAAGGGAAGAGATAACAACGGTAAAGCCATCAAAGGCGGTACCTAGAGAAGGATTATTTATTTAAAAACAGGATTTGGTTTTAAAGTAAGTGTATCTCAACAAGAATTTATTACATTGCAATAATCTTTTAGATGGCTTCTATCTATTTTCCAACAATGGTATTACCGGGAGCACTTTAAATTATCGTGAGGTTCTACAATTGTGATTCAGATACAAAGACTAGCACAACACTATGAGACATGGAATCTACCTACCTAGTACAAATGGATGGTGCCTTGGACAAAACTCGACTGGACCGCACTTTAGATAAATGAACCTCAGGCTGCATTTCTTCTCAACAGCCTTAGCAACAAGATCCTTCTCCAGCCAAGTGTCCCGAGTCTTCATGTGTTATTATCAACAATCTCCGGAAGGCTCTTCAGTGCCTTCGGTAGAAAAAGAGATTTATACCAACGGAAGAGAGAAAAAAGGAAAAGATTATGAAATGATGTAATAACCATGATTTTTACTGCTGACCTGATACAAATACCAGGAAACAAAGGCATCCGTAGCAGCATAATGTAGTTTTTCCTCAGATAACACATTAGCCTCCCAATTTCCCAACCTGATCTTACTTGGCTTCGGGAGCTGCAAGAACAAGAAAATCTCTGTTGAATCTCACACTTAATTGCAAGAAAAGAAAGAATTCAAATTGAAGAAAAGAAAACTAGAAAGATCTACAGGGAGTAGCAGCATATCATAATTACTCCTAATATAGCAAGACAATTGTCTTTCCAGCAAGACTTTACACTCAAAATATGCACATATGTCCAACTGATGAGGTAGCATTTCTATTTGGTTTCTTCTCTAAACAGTTGCAAGGTTGAAGTTCACTACACATACTTTAACAAGTCAACTAAGTAAAACTCAGTCTATCGATACAAAACAGGCTCAGCAGCCCTACAAAACTGGAATAAAGCAAGAAACCAATCCCCATTTCCCCCTCTGCCCTCTCCACCCCCCAGTTCAAGGATCTTAAACAGCAGCAAAGAAAAACACAAAATAAAGTAAAATAGTGTAATAGATATGCTTGAAACAGAAACCAAAAGAAAACCTGCTTGGCAAGAAGCTTCTCAGTTAGTGATGCTAGACTCCACTTCTTGGGCTCTACATCAAGCTTTTTGTTGGCGAGTTCAGAAAGATCTTCCAAAGTCTTTACAGATACATTGTGATCTAGGGAGACTTTGTATGCATCATTTGCAATGCACACACCCACCTATTGATTAATTGGAACACTAAAAAGTTAAAAAATCATATCCTATTATTGTTTGATAAATGTTCCTGAAAAATGAACAAGCGTCAACCTTCACAACTGTTGGATCCTCAAGAAGAGATTGAAGAGTTTGAGGGATTCCAGAGTGAATAATATGCAGAACGTAACAACTACTCTTGTCGCCACATATCTGCATAACAGCAGCCTTCCCAGGTGCCACACCTGAAGAAAGTACCTATTATTATGTAATGAGCGATACTAGGGTGCAATTTCACAAATAAGGAAAATGATTTATTAAGTACAAAATCCAATTAATTAAGTATGTGACAACCGAAACAAAAGGTCATGAGGAGTTATATGTGCCTTCTTATACTAAAGAGTATGCTTAAGTAACAAAGTATGAGACACAACAAGTGAAGCCAAATAGGGAATAACTGATGCACAGATCACCTATAAGAACGGTATTCAGCATCCAGTAACTATTCTTTTAGAGCATAAAAAGAATAATCTCTCAATGAAATATTTTGGCAGAAATAAATATAGAGAAAATAGGTCTTCCTAATCACCGTGAGCTACATAGGATTCTTGGTAGATATCCTACTTAAGATGCAGATGTAATCACTAAGGTCCAATGAATTGTTTGTTTTCTAAAAGCATCTTTGTCATCAGCATTTTCTGGATGTCTTTCATGGTAAACCTGGAAACCAAGAATCTGAGCTATCAAATGCAATACACTCTCATTCCTCAAGCAGTCGACAACTGATAAAGTGACATGGATATTGAGGATTCATAATTCGAGCTCCAACTAGCTTCGGTTGAAGAAGAATAGTTCTCGTTGTCGTTGTATACAACAACAGATCAAGTAAATTCCATAAAATCACGTGATGAACTATCAACATTCATCAGGTGTCATAACATACCATATAATCTTTTGAACCAGTAGGGATGGTACTTCAGAAAAAAACTCACAAGTTATAACTTAAACATGACAGTCAAAAAATGATACATTCCATTTAACACCACCTCAAATGTAGCTTAGTATAAATAAATTCAAAAGCTAGTACACTGAAAGACTGATAGAACTCAAGAATTCCCATCGTAGTTTGCAAAGTTCAGACTGAAGTCAAACTATTAACATTGGACTGACCTTTTCGAAAACTGGGCTTCCATTCAATGTCAAATCCAAGAGCAACATGCCCTTCTTTCCTCTTCTTTTCCTCAACAAAATTAAAAAGCTCTACTGCCGATTTCTCCACTTCTTTTGTAGTTCTGCTATATATAACACGCCCTTTAAATGCGATTTCCGGGTATTGCATCACTATCTTAGCTGCTACAGCACAAACAAAAAAATAAAAAAGGAAACTTGGACATTAAATCCTTATTTAAAAATTAACAACCATCTTTAATACACTACAGAATAACAAACGTTCACAGAATTTCACCATGAGATCTAAATAAGATAGGTAAACTTTGGAGAAATAACTGTATGCCAAACTGTTTACAATGTGCTACAATAGGAATAAGATTAGTTGGCTATAAATCTATCTCATTAACGGTTAAATAGTTTTTTTAAAGTTAAATTATTTCTAAATATAGAAATATGTCATTCTTTGTTAAACATACCAAAAATGAAAAGCTTATATTCAGCTCATTGTAAGAAATTTTTTACACTATATCAGACCACTCAAAAGATATCGACAAGTCCAACATCTTACAATTACAATGTATATCATCTTACATTCTATATACTAACTCAAACTACAACATGATTTTTTTTTAATTTTCAACCAAAAATAATTACTCCTGAAAAATATTTAAACTACAATGAAAGAAAAGAAGAAAAAGAGAGAGAGAGAGAGAGAGAGAAAAGCCTTACCTTGAGTAGAAGAACGAAAGGAATAACTACACCGAGACCCACTTCTAGTACAAGGAGACAAAGACGACATCGAATTAGTAGCTTCATTTTGGAAGTTAAAAACAAAAAGCGATTCCGGCAATCTCCGGCGACTTTTCCGGCGATATTCGTCGCTGTCACCGGCGGAGGATGAGTTTTCAGAATTCTGAAGCCTTTTAGTAGCTGATTGAAATGCGACATCAATTTCATGGAGTTCTTCTTCTGTAAAAGGTCGATCCCAATCGTTTGATTCCCTAGAAATTGGGGCATCCATTTTTTGCTAAAGAGTATAAAAGAATTTTCTTTTCAGCTAAAATAGCGGGCATGTGAGTTTTTGAGTATAATTTTTCTTAATTACATTATCCTCCCTTGTTGTTTTGTTATAGTTTGATTGACTACCCAATGTAACTATAAAATTACACTTTACACCCTATACTCTAGTGTTAAGAATGTCAATTTGTTTTCTTGTGTATTAGAATGAAATAGATCAAAATTGAGCAAAATTGGATGTTGAAGATTCATTAATCGAGGTTAATTAGCTTGGTATTTGCTCTACCTTTGTATTTTAAAGAATGAACATCGATTTTCACTTACTCGTAATGTAACTAGAATTTCTAGCTCATAAGTTGGACGTTGAATTCTATCAACAAAGTACTTTCGAAATTATAAACACACCAAAATGGTAGGTAAAGAATACAATTGACTAAAGATTCGCAATTGACAATAGAAAAAAGTATAAACGACAATGTTACAAGTATAACTCAGTACTATAGAAATAAAAAGGTTCACTATATACATAATTAATATTTTATACCATAACTGTTTGAGGTAAATTTTGACACATTAGACAATATAATCTTCTCTCCGAAAGAGAAAAAAACTACCCAATGTAGCTATAAAATTACACTTTACATCCTATACTCTAGTGTTAAGAATGTCAATTTGTTTTGTTATGTAACTGGAATTTACAGCTCATAAGTTGGACGTTAAATTCTATCAATTATAAAAGTACTTTCGAAATTATAAATACACCAAAATGATAGGTAAAGAATACAATTGACTAAAGATTCGCAATTGACAATAGAAAAAAGTACAAACGACAATGTTACAAGCATAACTTAGTACTATAGATATAAAAAGGTTCACTATATACATAATCAATATTTTGTACCATAATTGTTTGAGGTAAATTTTGACACATTAGACAATATAACCTTCTCTCCGGAAGAGAAAAAAACTATTCTAACTCTTACAACAACAATAATAATTATACTATACATTTCAATTATGAGCAAGTTACGATCGGCTATATAAATCTTCACTGATCATCTGCTCCATTCAAGTTCATAATCTCATACCAATATTATAATACAAAATATATATTTATTATTGTATGTCAAATTATATATGACATACCTCTTACATTTGAGATAACAAACAATTGTTGAATTACACTTAATGTGAGGTACTAGCTGCAACAACATTAAGAATATCTAAAGGGATATGAATAAATTTAACTAAAGCATTACGTGCATTAGCAACCTCTGCAATATGATTATCAACATAATCTTCAACATCAACAGAATTAGCAGTTCTCATTGCCTTAAGACGAGGATAACAAACTTCAAAATCTGTTATGGCAGTTGTATAGTACTTAATCGCGTCGTTAAACGCGCCATTAACAGTGGAATCAACAGCGTCATTAATTAATTCTATCGCGGGTATGAAATGGTCGTTGCAATCGCTTAAAGCTTGTTGTGTATCGGACGATAATTGTGCACTATTATTCAAAAGTTTCAATCTCACTATAATTGACACATTTGTAGCCTCTTGTTCGATTTTTTTGAGTGCCAAAAAAGCGATTGTTTTTAAATCGGCTTTTTGAAGAGAATCGAGGTCTGATTTAGATCTATCTATTTGAATCCACGAAATACATTCGTTATCGTTATTACATGCTTTGATAAGATTTGGTGGAGGAATTTGTAAAGGTAGAATTTGAATTCTTCCTTTGACAATAGGTAATTGAAATGTGAGGCTTAGGCAAAGGAAAAAGGCTAAAGGAATTAATTTGACAAGAAAAGAATTTGACCTCCTTGAAATTGAGAAGGAGATCAAGGAGATCAAAGCCATCTTAGTTATCTTTTTCTTTCTTTCTTTTCTTGTTTTTTTCCTCTCTTTTTTTTTTTTTTTCCTTTTTTTCAAATTTACTTGAGTATTATTATTATTATCTTCTTGTTTTCTCTCATTTATAAGAAAAATACTATTAATAGTTGAAAAAGATTGGTAGAGATAAATGATCTCTCTACCACCCATTATGAAGAGGTTTGAACTTTTTTGAGGGTCTAATTTATTCCCTTTTCTTGTTATAAAAATGAACTAATTAAAATTGAAGGATTGTGTTGTATCCATGTATAGTTAGTATAATGACCATTCATTTTGTTAAGATTACTTCCTTTAGGAAAAAAAATGTAAAGAAAAGCTTAATTTTTCTTAGAATTGTGTTGGTTATAGTCTATTCAATTGGATCGCGTTGTATATAGCGGCATTCTTCATAATATGCCGCTATAAGAGCATCCTTATATAACCGTAAAATTCCAAAAAGTAAACGAAATATGAACACACTATAGTTATATCTCTTTATAAGAGCATCGTTATATAACAATAATTCACTGTAGAAGTCAAGCTTTTGTCGTAACCGATTTTTGTGTTATGTTATAATATATGTCCTATATAACAACACTTTTATATAGCAGCCAAAAAATGTCAGATTGAACGAGACTTCTATAGAGTGGCTTGACAGTAAATTATATTATCAAATCTATTCTTTTCCTATTCAAGATATAGCAAATTCCTCGCTCTATGTTATCGATTAATTTTACCTATAAATTAATCGAAGTATTGATGTATGATCGAGTGTTTATTAGGGAGCGAAGGCTTGGGCACCTCAACGACAATGATGCATGAATAATTTCATCCACCACGGCTTGGACAGATAAGAAATAATCGTTTAGCATTTTGTCTCTTTTTTGGGTTCAAAAAATTATCTCCCCTTCACCCACTTCATTGACCACTATGTCATAATTGAGAGTCTCCAATAAACTGGATTCTGAGAACTGAATACAAAATGCAATAAGCAGAATTATAGGTAGTTGACTAGTTTCTATGTCTATAATCTTGTAACCAAATGTAACACCATTCTACACTTTAACCCTCAAAATGTCATAAACACCTTATAGACTATGTTGATAACAATCAAATCTCCCGAAAGATACCAAGTCATCTTATTGAGCTAGCTACAAAATAAAAGGGCAGCCCACTGCATTAAGCTCCCGCTATGTGCGGGGTCCGAAAAAAGCCGGATCACAAAAATTTATCGTACGCGGCCTTAACCTGCATTTTTGCAAATGGTTGTTTACACGTCTCGAACCTGTGCCCTCCTGGTAGTATGAGGACAATTTTGCCAGTTACGGAATAGTAACTTAAAGCTGAACAAGTTCCCCACGAGGAAAAAAAGGAAAATTCTGCTGATTGCGGAGAAGTTAGTTTATTTCCCAAGTTCACACCAGTACCAAGTAGCAGCCAAATAAGCAGCAGCAAACTCCTAGTCCAAACGGCTAAGAGGTTAAGATAAATATCTTGAACTTCGAACTAGCATCAACATGTCTTATCCAGCAACAAAACCATAAGAACTACTCATTCTTATGTTATTTCCGCGACCAAGGATAGCAGAAACACCATTACTCACTCTCGGCAAGTCATCAAAAGGAGGATATACCTTTCGAACAAGCTAATAGCATTTGTTTACTATAAGATATCAAGGTAGAAGAAGCTTCTTAGAACTGGATATCACGCGTGTCTCCACTAATAAATATTTCCGCAGCAGCAAAGACAACTGTATGGCACTGTTCTTCAAAGCCTGAGACCAAAAAATACAGTCGCATATAATTCAAGCAAAAGAAGCTAACATAAAATAATAGCTTAAATGAAGAAAATGGATAAAATAACATGATATAATAAAAGAATCTTTGCTTTGAAGAATGAATGAGTTATAACGGAGATAATGATATGTGCTAAAATAACAAATATTGTCTAGATTGCATGGTAAGAAGGCGCATGTTGAGAAGAAAATTAATAGTAACATATAGGCAGATGCAGATCCTGGAAAACTCAATGGCTTTAGTCTTATAGGTTTTTAGCACTGAATTCATTGTATATTTGAGATTCTGGGTTCATAATTTCATATTTATTGTAATTTTAGTAGTTTTCACAATACACTTATGTTGCGTGTCAAAAAATACTAGTTTCGGTTGAACCCATAAAAACTATGTTACATCCCCCCGGGCGTAGAGGCAAAAGATAGAGCTAAGAATGTCCACCTAACTCCTGAGCATCTTTCTCATTTGGCATAAAGAAATCCTATACAATGAAAAAACCACTTCACTATGAGCGTAACATCATACAACCTAATCGACGTAAAGGGTAATCGTTCCTAGAGTCCTAAGCATCAAGCCCAAAGTACAAGAAAGGTGAAAAGAACGAAGTCCATTGATTTTCTCATATGAGTCCTTAGAGAGAATGAGTAGATGAAAATTAAAAGGTCTCCAAATTTCCCTGCTCCTCCACTTTTATAGGCCTCACTGCAGCAACAAGCCTCAATCCTGAACAGAAAATTACATTGATATTTGTGCTTAACTTTTTTCAATTGCTTTAGCTTAACTGAAATAGCTTTACTAGTTCATTCCAAATACAAGCAAGCCATTAAGAAAATAATTATCTTTCGGTAAGTATTACGAGAAGTGATTATCCAATAAGCTTAATATGTTACGGCTTTTCTAAAGCAGACGATGCCAGAGCTATTAGGAAGCCAATTTCTGACCAACAAGGAACCTAGTATGGAACAAGTTTATGCAAATACAGAGCATACGAACCTCAACGCAATCCAAAAATCTCTTCCGGAGGATCATATATATGCCGATCAGGAAAAATCTCCTCAAAGTCTTGCTTAACTCTGTTCCTTAATAGGGGATGTGGCAAAAGTCCCTTCAATAAAATCCTGAAAGGCAGCTCCTCGGGCGGATATGGAGACTTTTTCATATCCTCGAAAATGTTCATAGCATCTGCAGGAGATCCGTCTCTCAAGAAGCCGCGAATAACTTCTGAGAATGTCTGACAATCGGGAAATAGATCTTCCTTTCTCATGCTCTCCCATAACTTCATTGCATCATCCATCTTTCTCCGTCTAGCCAATGCTATGATCAGGTCCTTGTAAAGATAAACATCGGGTTGGTACCAGTCCTGTTTCTGAATCACCCAAAACACCTATACATACAAACAATTAGTTGCTTGTGCTAATGCCATTCCATATTCCAACCGAAGCATAAAAAGCAAATGCATAGCTTCTCTCTTTTTTTTTTTTTTTAACTAAAGTAATTTTATTCATAAAAAGATTTCTCATATAGAAGCAGTAAATCAAAAAGTAAGGAATCTATAAAAGAATACGAGTCTCTACAACCGATAACACCTCTTCTTTACAAGCTAGAAACTTAAGGATGCAGCAAAAAGAAACCATGTATGAGAAGCTATTCCTCAAACAAGGCTCAAATGAAAAGTGCCTCTTTCACTGTACCGGACATCATCACTGTAGCCCGAACAAATTCAATATCTCCCACCACAAGCGAGTTTCCACCTGACAATGTAGGAGGTAACCCACATCTTTATACGAACATTTGATCATAAAGCACAGAGTAGCATATGTAATCCTCTGTTTTTCCCAAATTCTCAGTTTTCAAGATCACTTTACTCTCTTTTCTTCAAAACAGAAGTTCTATTTACATATGTACATTGCATCACAGAGCATTACAAGAATTAAGTCAGTATCACAGTTCATCTAGCATAGCTTCTTAAGTCTACATCTACATAAACTTCAATTCCAAATTAACGTAGAAGGACAACTTCACAATCAAACTTACCACAGAGCCACTGAATACCAATTATCCAACTCTATCATTTTTTATCAAATATAAGCAACTTCTCCTATGTCTTCAAACCATAAGCATCGGCTATAAACTCGATAATTGTAGAGCACCAAAAGCACTTTACCGCAGCAACTGCCTTACAAGTGAAACGGTACAAATTTTATCGCGTCCAAGTAAAATTGGGAAACTAGATGAAATAACATTACCAATAGTCATGCGGATCCGAAATATCACATATTGATTTACCAAACAAAGATTCAACAACGAAATGAAAGATCGATTCTTTGGGATCCCTCCTCTCATCAAACAGAACGAAAAGAGATAGAATCATGCTGATTCCTGAAATGCCTTTCAATATTCCTCAGTGTCCCGACTATTCACCAGAGGTGGATGGATCCTATATTCAATGTTCAACTGAATCCAGTATTTATATGTGATAAGCCAATACAACAAATATTAAATTATAAATCTATCACTCAAAAGTACAATGAGTCCAATGCAAAGAACCTTAAAGGTTGAACGTTTCAAGTTTATTCACACAACATGAGTGTATTCTAGCCCTTCCACAATACCTAGACACTAAAAGAGAACAAACAACATTGCAGCTTTGCATTATTATGATTAAAACAATAACTTCCTATTCTTTTTTAAAGACACAGTGATGTCCGGGTCAGCTTATGCACACCTCGACTAATTCCCCGAAAACCTGTTATCTCTCCAACATATACCAGGTAACTCCGTAACTTCCTATTATACTAAATAGCAATAAAACTTCTGAAACAGAAAATGAAAAATAGTAAAAGTCACAATCTTTTGCAGTAAAAAAGCTAACCTTAACAGCAAGAGAGACCTCTTCTTGTCTTTCAAGTTCATTAAGGACAGCAATCAAGTCCATTTTTAATAGCCTAAGTACATGTGTTTTAACAAACTTATCAAGCTTCTCTTCGTCATCTTTGAATCTTTTTAACCCAAGTATCACAAATACTGCTTCTTTTCCTATTAACTTTTTACCCCTCCAAAGTGGTCCTCTTGGTCTTCCATCATGGTAAAACCTCACAACCCCTAAGAAACTTCTAGAAAACTGTGGGACCAATGTTGTGGAACAAGAGGAAGAGGCTAAGTTTGAAGAAATTTTTGGTAATGGAGAAACAACTGAAAGGTGTTTAAGGAGAAATAAAGATGGGATTTTTAGTCTTGAAATTGCTCTAGTTGACATTTTTTGAGAAATGGGTATTGAAGGGGAGAGTGTGTAGGTGAGGTTGGGGATGGGGTTGGGGTGGGGGTGGTGGCGGTGACGGTGGTGCTCCGGCGGAAGGGTTTAAGGGGTTGGTACTAGGGTTGAGAACTTCCTATTATTAACTTGAAATTGGAAAGAACAGTAAGAGTGAAAAATGATGAATTTGCGAAAAAATGACCAAATTGCAAAAATGACCAATTTAAGATGCTGTGACTATTTTGCAAAAAGGCAAAATATACTACTCCTATTTGGCTTTTAAAGTGGTCGAGAATTACATTGAACTTTCCAAAGCAAATTATTACTAGTAGTATATCATTTACATTTTTCTTTTTAAAACAAAAAGATTTTATCAGAATTACATACATCGCAAATAGAAAACATTTATTTTTTCATAGTACCGGACCTTTATTACGGGTTACTGTTATTGCTTTTTAGTTTATTTTATAGCTATTATTTTTTTATTTTCTATTGTTATTATTGATCATTTGTTTTTTTTCAGTCTTCTTGAACCGAGGGTCTATCAGAAACAGCATCTCTACCACCTTGAGATAGAGGCAAAGTTTGTCTACACACTACCCTATCCAAACTCCACTTGTAAAATTTTATTGGGTTATTATTGTTGTTATTGTTGTTGTTATCTCCTATAATCACTTACAGGTTACAATTAGGGGTAGCTTAAGGGAAGGCTAGTAAAGCCTTTGTTTAGACTCCAGATTTTGAGGTCCAAAAATATTTTAATAATAAATTTTATGATTTTTTCTTCTATAATACTGAAGTTATAAAAAAAAAATATGAAATCTTTATAGAGAAAAAGAAATAAAAGATATCTTCTTTTAGAATTTTGAATTAAATTACTCAAATCTTCATATAAACAACTAATATTTTTTACAATAATATCTAAGGTAATATATTACAAATACATAACTAGTATCTTATTCACCTAAGTTAACCTTTACTAATATAATAATATTATTATATAAAGTTGAAGGTTTCATGTCTTTTAGTTAAGACCACTATCCTATAAATAAATAGTGAAAAGAAGAAAGATAACATTAATTTTATATATATATATATATATATATATATATATAATTAAAAAATTTAAGGCCTCTTATTAATTAAAAAGTTTGATGCAGTTTTGCCCGAAGATTCCGTCTACCGTTGTCCTAGGTTATGGGTTGTTGCACTAACAACAGAGCTAAGTTTTAGATTTTTTTGTGTTATTTTTATATTTTTATATGTAAAATAAAAATATTTGGTTAAAAAAAAGTATAAAATTAAAAAAAAATTATAGTAAAAAACTACAAAACTGAGCGACTCCGAATATTTTGATTTTATGATAATTTGTATTCTCCAAACAATCGTCAAATATTCAATATGATTCTACAAGATCTAATTTCGTTCAAGTAACGGATTCTAGCCAACTGAAAGGATCTTCTGATCAATCCAGAGATCATTTGGACTCCATTTGTAATGAGGATTCGGCGGATATTTTCGTTATACAAATATGATAAAAACTAAATTGTGATGTTATTGTTGTACTAGAGGAATGTTTATTTACTTTAATGTGAAAAAATAATATAGTGTGTTCGCTGTAATAGTTACTAAAGCTCAATAACTATTGAACGAATTAACTCAAAGTTCATTGGTAGAAAAGATTGCTATTTTCCCCCTCTCTTTTGTGTCCAAGAAAAGAGTTAGTATTAAGACATGGGTTCAATCAAATTTAGTAGATTTAGCTTAAATTTTATATTTATCTTAAAAAATTTATTTAATATATTTTAAAAGGTAAAAACTATAAATTTATAATAATTAACAACTTGAAAAGATTAAAATGTCGAATTTATAATTTATAATCTTTAAGTCTTCGCTCTGCCTTTATACCTATCTATTAGTTAATATTAGCAGAGTACATATTATACTTAGATGATACTTTGTGGTCATTTTTATTTTCTGAGTAGGTTTAAGAAATTTTACAAAGAAATCTCTCAAGTCGAATAGGAAAAACTCCAATCGAAGCAAAGGTTGGGTTTGTATTAGGAGCATTTGCCTCTTCTCGACCCTGAGGCCGTAGCAAATATAATATAAGAAATCCGGAATCACATTCACAATTTGGAAGAGGGGAAGCAACAATATATTGAGCAAAGTTTCATCTCAATTTTTTGACACGTAAATTGTTAATCATCATTATCGATTTAAAATTCTGCTATTATAATTTACTGCCAAATTTTTGTAAATTATTTTTACTTTAAGTTGATTCTAATATTTTACATGCAACAAAATAAAATGCTCACAAAAAATAGAAAGATATATATTAAATATTATTTGATCATTGTCAAACTAGTAGTCAAATGTTTTCTTTCAAGACTCCAAAACTAGAAAAGAATGAATTAATTACTAATGTTTGGTTATATCTATAGATTAGATGTAATTGATTGAAATTCTCACAATATCTGCTCATAAAATTGCAAAATATTTCCCTTTTATATAACATGTCAAACTCTAGCAAAGTTGAATATTAGTTTCTTATAAGCTATGAATTATTCACAAATCAAGAGTATTTTCTTGTTATTCATTTTCTTCTTTTGCTTTCCACAAGCAAAAGGAAATATCTTCAAAGGGAAAAAATATACCATTACTATACATAATTTCCTCCCAAATGACAACCCGCCGTTATATATTCATTGTGCATCTGGAGACGACGATTTAGGATATCATTCACTTGCTGCGCTAGGTCAATTTTCTTGGTCATTTCGACCTAATATGTGGCTTTGGGCTAGAACTATATTTTTTTGTCATTTTTGGTGGGGTTCAAAGGACAAAGCTTTTGTGGTATACAATGATTTTGATTTTTGTGTTCATAGTGCAAATGTTCCAAAGACAACTAATTGTCACTGGACTGTGCTAACGGATGGTATTTATTTGAGTAATGGTCAAGGTGTTGGTTACAGATATGTTGATTGGTGAGAGATAATAGGTTGTCTCATAGTATGTAATTTTTCTTTCTTTTGAGCAGGAAATATAATTTCTAGTGAAAATAAATATATATGTAATAATTAACCTTAACGAGAAGCTTTTATCGAAATTAGAATGATGCATGTGACTTTCTGCTTGTTGATGGTGTAAATATAATACTTGACAAAAAGTTGAACAACGAGAAGCTTTTATCGAAATTAGAATGATGCATGTGACTTTCTGCTTGTTGATGGTGTAAATATTCTAATACTTGACAAAAAGTTGAACTTAAATTTTTCTAACGAAAGTGTCAAGGTGATCAACAACAACAGCTTTAACTCAATGTTATTGTAAGTTAAAATCGAATATATGAATCTGTTAATTGTTCTGAAAAAGAAAATTAGTTGTTGTTTGCATTAACTTGCATATAAGAAATGAAACAACATACTTTTTTGGGGGTACATTTGTACAAATTTTTGCTCATTACCTATAAGCCACCTTGAATTCTCAGCTTTATTGTCACTTTTTTTGGCTTACCATCCTAGATTTCATAGCATTTCTTATCAAATTGTAATACCTGCTAGTCTAGGCTCCGAAATTTAGAAAAAGGTAAGGCCTAGTCCCCTTTCGGCGATGCTATTTGCACGCATTGACAATAAAATCGTGACTCGTATTTGAGGGGAAAAAAATAAATTAAAACAACATACATCTCTTTGTATTTCTTTTGGATATGAGGTAACCAAAGGTCTACTAGAATCTCCCTGTTGTAATAAATTATTACTCTTTTTTGTTTTTTAGTAAATTGTATTAACTTGGAAAGGAAATTTTTTCCATCAAATTTGTTAGGATGGGGAATTTGGGTAATGCGAAATTTGGCCAAACAACGTTATAATAACAATAATAAAGACAATGCAAGTTGATGATAACGGTAATTAAAGCATATAAAGAAGACACCAATTTAACGTGGTTCGGTCAGTGTGACCTACGTCCACAAGCGAAGAGGAGCAATTTCACTATACCAATAAGAGTAAAAAATTAGAATAAATACTCTAATTAATCCCAAATACCTCGAAGAGAATAACCTTACAAGATCACTACAAAGAAAGGGTTCACACAAGTGCTTCCCAATACTTAAGTCTCATACAAAACACTCTTAATAAAAGGAGGAAAGGAAGAACAAGAAATGAAGGCTCAAGTCTTGTTGGTATGTTTAAAATGAACTAATATCTTTTTTTTTTATAGGCAAAAAAGTCTTGGCTTTTTAGTTGTAAAAGAAAAGATACAACTTGCACAAATGATATCCACCACACAATGCAATATTTTCAGGTCCCAAAAAATATTGCCAACAAAGTCTACACTTTACAAATATGCTTATGCTTATGTCAGATGAACTCCGTTAATCAAAATATTGACCATATTACAAAATTAAAGTAGAAACTATGACAACAACAAGAGCAGCAGTTTATTTTGCAGAGTGTGACTTTAGTCCTTATATTTCAACTCAAACCTCTTGAAATTATGCATGTCAAAGGAAGATGCAAATTTCTCCACATCAACCTTGAGTTCTTACAAAGAAAACATCAGGAATTGGAGAGGTGATTAGGAACAGAAATGGAGATTTGATCATAGCATTTGCCAAAGCTCTCAATTTCTGCACTAACAATCAAACTGAATTTCAAGCAACCCTTTAATTTATGCCCTTAATAGGTGCAAGCAAAACAATGCAAGCAACTGCATCTTAGAGATGGACTCTCTTATGACTAGATGACATCAATAGGAAGAAGTGTAACGAACGAGAGTTGTTGAAACTAGCATATTGGAAGATCAATCGGCCAAAATAATCATGAGCAGCTACGATGTTATAAGTTTCTTTCTCTTGACCGAATCTATAACCTTCATTAGCAGATGAGACAAATACCACAATTTCTGAATATAGAAGTTCATCATTGCTATAGAAAAGGAAATGAAACTGCTGATGTCTCAGATAAATTTTAGAATTAAGCATATGAGGAGGGAGTACAAATCCTAATAATGACTATGTATGTAATTAACCTTGTGTTTTTGTATATTTTCTATCCTGTCTAACAACCAGATTGATCACATCTAGGAGCAGCTTTACATTTTTTCTTTGAAATAGTATGTTATGGTAAATATGTATACCACCCTGTAGTTAAAAAAATGGAGCACCTTTCTTATTTATAACCTTGCAACCCAAAGTTCAATATTTTGAGAATAAACACTAACTTGCTTGGCATAAGTGAAGGAGGAGTCTTGGAGCAACAGTAAAGTTATCTTGTGTAGCCTATAGGATAAGGTCCGAACCATGATATCAATCACTGATGCTTGCATAAGAATAAACTGACTATATCGCACGCAAACCCTGCGTGAACATTGAATACTTATGCGCCGGACCGTCTTTTTTTCCACTTGGCGTAAGCCTCGAAACCAGGGGACATGGGCTGTTTCAGAGCCACAGCTAAAGCACCAATTTATAAACGGCATCCCTTATTAGGTGGCTTTGGGGCCCTTGCGGTAGAAGATATTACCAGCCCTTAGATCTCTCAAGCTCGAATGTGCAGGGGCGGATGTGTTCATCTGAACTCAATACTATCGCTGGTAGAACATAAATTTATATGTAAAAATACACGAAAGTTACAACAAATAGTAAATGCATGGGTTCAATATTAAAGTTCAATAGCACATATGCATTTTAGCATTCCTATATCACTGAGCTTCGAGTAAAAACTGGAGGACAGACTTGATAAATCTGACCTCTGTAATTACACGTGGCAAAATCGCTTAGATATTATATTATTACAGGTAGAGACGGAACGGGAATTTAAAGTTTATGGGTTTTAAATTTATCACGAAATTCATAGTTCGTCTTAGTAACTAGGTTCATAATTAAATTTATTTAATAAATTTTTCGGTACAAATACAACTTTTAAGTAAAAGTGATTGGATTCGAACAAACTCGCATTTAATAGGCTAGCTCCGCCTCTGATTACAAAATCAAGATTCCACCTTTACCAAAAAGGCATATGACAACAGAAAAGAAGGGAAAACAATAGAAATATACTTCCTACTTCTCATATTATCAGTCGTGGTTACTAAAAATAGTTGTTTCAATATTTATTATTTTAGAAGATCAAGACAAAATTAATTTTTTCTTTACCTTTAGTAATAATTATCTTTGAAGACTACAAACACCTCAATTATGAATAACTTTGTTCAAATACCAACAAAAAAAAATTAAAATTAAGACATGAATAAAAATACAGTAATCAAAATTTCATCCTAATTAATTTTTTTTAAAGGCGTGTAAAAAATTAATCATGACTACAACAACCAAATTATAACAACCAAAAGGATTTTCAAAATTATAAACACTTGATTTCACTGCTTGCTGACCACTAATCAGTTAGCCCTCCATTTTGAGTTGACGAATAAAAAATATGTTTTAGTTGGTAACACTTGCTGTGATAAAATAATAAAGTAACCTATTTTATTTTTAAAGATACAAATCTCAAATTTTAAATAGGTATGTTTATAGTGCACTTTAGAGGCTTTATTTTAAGCTCATTGTATATGATTTGTTTCGTCCTCTTAAATTACCATAAGAAATTTGGAAAGTCTTGAAATATTAAGGGATAATACATAATTATTACTCTGGAATTATTTTACTTTATCAATCGGACCCTTATATTTTGCGAGTCCTATAAACCCCTCAACAACTTCAAATCTCAGTTGGTAAAAGCACCTTTACCCACGACCGTTAGTATTGAAAAAGAAATTTGTTCCATGGCCACTTTCAATGATGATAACAGAAGGATTTATATTAATTGCTTTGAGTTGGCATTTTCAGTTCTTCTTTATTGAGTATTTTATTTGGCTAAAATATAAAATATGATAGTATTAAAAAGTAAGTGTTGTTCATAACTCAACTGGCTTATTTGTTTTGGACCCATTGAAGGAGAAGGAAGAAGGAACCTGTTAATGAAGAAGAAGGTTGAAGAGAAAAAGAAAAAGAAAAAGAGAAAAGTAATAAATAATAATATAAAATAAAAGAAAAGTACATTTAATAACAAAATCTAACAAAAAATCAATTTTAATTTTCTTTTTGATTCTCACTCTCTTTAAGAAAGTAACTTTGATTTTTTCTTTTTATATTTCTTTTCTCGTTTTTTTATTGGTTTACATGAGTAAGCCCTAGAAATCGGCAGGGTATGAATTTCTCTCCTTCGGTATAGGCTGTCCTGGCTCGTTAGGTCCCAAGAATCCAAAGGATACAAGCTTCTCAAGGCCGAGTCGGAAAGCTTTGTTTGTAGAGTCTCTTTCAGTTCAGGTCTTGAATCATTTGATTTGGAAAAATTTTGGACGGAGAAAGACTATAGGGCTAAGAGAAGCTCTCCTGTCAAGCCTTTGATTCGACTTTTGGCAATGCCATTTCGAAAGAAAGGGAACCTGTTGGGAGAACCTCTTTGAATGGCTTGTGCAAGAATCCGATTCCCCTTTCGCTTAGGACAAGACTGAAGGTTTAGGAAGAAATGCCACATCGTCAACCGGCTGGAAAGTGGATGGCCCTGCCTTAACCTGTCCTCAGACAGCCAGCCCTCACCAGGCTGCTGGCATTGCTAAATGCTCCGCCACGAAGCAAGCTTTCCCGAATACGACAGATGCGGAAGTGGCTAAAGAAGTCGGAGGAAGAAACTTTTTCTATTGTGATTTTTTTGGCGAGTTCGGTCAGGAGGGACAAAAGATAGATGCTTTCTATCAGTCAAAAGCGGATATCGCCCCCCATGCTCTCACGGTCCGCTTACCGAGGAATAGAAAGGAAGGACCCGGGGCCAGAGCAAGTTGGGTTGGAATGCTCCTGCCTTCGGTCGAGATAGGGAAGAACTCTCGGTAGAGGGTTCAGGCTGAGTTGAGGCTTCTGACAAGGAATGGGAACTAATGAATACAGAAATCACTTACCGGATTGCGCCATAAATACTAGAGTGCTAGACTTCAAATAAAGATCGCCGCGTGGAAAACTCCTTTTTTGGGGGGGTTGTCCCCACTGGTTTGCGAAAGCAATGGGAGACTTGCTCCATAGAACCCCCCCC
>MCJB01045693.1:127329-144896 GCA_002018475.1 Nicotiana obtusifolia
AAGTCCTTATGTTTCCTGTGCTCTCCCCTCCTTTCCCTAAATACCCAACATTTTCATGACTCTATTTCTTTCAAGAATTTAATTATTCTTCCAAAAATTCACACAAAACCAAAGAAACTAATATGTTGACTTTTTTTACATAAAAACAACGTTAAAATTTGTGCTCCATATTTTTGTTGAAAAATAAAGAACTATTTCTACAATATGAAAATACTCTTTTTGTTGCAATAAAAGAAAATACTTTTTACTAAGTACTACATTTCTTTGTGAAAGGAAACACTTTTTACTATATTATTTTGTTGAAAGGAAAAAGAATATTTTTTCTACATCAAAAAAAGCTCTTTTTTGTTAAAATGAAATAAAAATACTATTTTTTTATCGTGAAAGAAAATACTTAATTATTGAAATGAAAAAAAAAAACTCTATTTATAACATGAAAAGAAAGTACTATTAGGGTGGGGTAGGGATGGGGCGAGGGTGAGTTGGGGTTGGTGGGGATGGAAAATGAAGGAAATATTGAAAAAGAGTTTTGAAAAATATTTTTCAAAATATTATTTAAGCCAACCAAACATGAAAAAATATGACAACATTTTCGCTTCCTACCAAACACACCCTATATATATATGCCCTATATATATATATATATATATATGGTCATTTTCATTCCTACCAACAATCTCAACCTATAGTGTAGAAGTCTTACCTCAAATTTGGTAGTTTTATATTATTGGTTAAGGATAAAAAAATGTTAAATTTAAGTTCAGAAGTTGTACATAATTTACATGACATTAGCACGTCTGCGGCTCTTTACCAAACACTTAACCAACCCAAAAAGTTCAACTTATTCCTAAATTCATCCACGACCGTTAGGTCCTGGACTCGAGTTACGCTGGAGGGAAGTGTGGAAACACTATAGATCCTCCTAATTTGGGAGGGGTTTAAAAAAAAAACTTATATTTCTTATCTTGTAAGCTACCAAGATCAAGTTGTAGTCGCTATTAAGGGGAAACAGAAAAATGAGATTGAAAATTTACACTTGGCGCAATTTAAGTGGGCGTTTGGACATTAAAATTGTAATTTTTGAAAAAAAAATTAGAATTAAATTAAAAAATGGTATTTAAAATTTGAAATTATGTTTGGACACACGAAGAAAAAAAATTGTAGTGTTGCAAGTAGAAAAAAAATTCTGAAACTTTTTTTTCTAGAAACTCCTTTTTGACAAATACATTTTGGAAAACATAAATTGAAAAAAAAAGATTTTTTTATGGACAAACAGGGCCAAAGTGTCTTCTACTTCTTAAATTATTCGATTTTTGGAACTTACTTACTTAATTAATGTCCTAGAAAATCTATTTTATGGGATTTTAATGCTACTTTCCAAAATGGATTGAATTTTTGGTACTCAAAACTCAAGACCTCTGATAATTTACTTACAATATTTATTATGGTGAGTACATTATTATATTAATTCTCATTTAAAAATTGAATATTTAAATTTATCTTATATCTAGTGTTACTTTTAATTATCTCATGTTAATTGGCTCGACACATAGACCACATCGAGCCTTTATTTGTCAATTATTGTGTGCTTACCAACTAAAAAGAATAGTTGAAATCAACTGATTTTATATGCTTGTGCGTCTAATGCACTAGTTGAGAATCGACCTTTTGTACTGAGGACGACATATGAGATGGTTTGAATCGATTCTCAAACTTATTACCATACGAACAGATTTTTTCGGTTAAGGCTGGTTGTACTATTTGAGTTAGTTCACTTTGATGTACAGGGGCCTGCCCCTACTTTTTCTTTATCGGGTTATAATGAATTTGTGACTTTTTTGGATTCTTTCTCTCGTTTCTAACTGCCGGTACAGGTATGTTAATAGATAGAGGATCTTCCAATCCTAGAATAAGAAAGTAGCTTATATGTCGTACTAGCTGCTTCATTGAATGTGTCGATCGCACGAGCAGTGGACAAAGCTTTTAAGTTTTTTTAGGTGACTGCTTTTACAAAATTAATACAACATGAACAAGGAGATAAATACGTTACTTGTATTTTATTTACGCCCAGGTTAGATTGAAAAAACTTTTAGAATTACTTTTAACGACCGAAAATAATCATATTTTCTTTTCAAAAATTAAAAGGATTCTAATTAGGTTCTTATAAAAATTGATGACACAAACACAAACTTTTCGCGAGATTATTCTCCAAAATTTTGTCCAAATAATAATTAAAATCCTAAATCCAAATGCCACCTCCATTTCACTAAAATGATATTAAAGCTATGAATTGATTTTGATAATTTTTCTGACACGAGACAAATCCCTTAAAATAATTTGTATTTTACATTTTAAAAATAAAATAGAAACACGTCTCATCATGTTGTCACAATATCGTTGTTAAAAGTTGGTAAGATTTGAAAGGTTTGGCTTTGGGATTTGTGGAAGTCAATTTGGTCTCCTAGCAGTTCGTACACCAACTCCCTTCCTAATTTTGACATTAGCTTTCTCTTAGGGGTCGTTTGGTACGAACACAAGTAATGCAGGGATTAGTAATGCAGGGATTGTAGTGTTGGGATTATTTTTTATCAAGTGTTTGATTCATTGTATTAAAAATTAATTATGCAATGTATAAGTCTGGATTTAGTAATTTTAAGTCTTATCCATGTATAGCTAATCCAGGGATTAGTAATCCCTTCCTTTCATTGGTATTAGTTAATCCCTCATATGAAGTATAACTAATCCATGTATTAGGTAGGAGTAAATTGAATTGACCAACCAAACATGGTATTGGACGGATTAAATTTTTATACGGGGATTATTTTACTTAATACGGCCTACCAAACGACCCCCAAAGGTATTAATAAAATAAGCAATCGTTTAGTTGGAAACAAGTTATTTCATAATTAATTATTTTAAAATTTATTATTTTATTCTTTTATAAGGGTAGAAGAACATCGTTATATTACGATTTTATACTAACCAAATATGAAATAAATCCTTTTAAAATTTAATCTCGAGATCAATTATCCTTTATTCCTCATACCAAACGAGCTCTACGATATTCATTTATTTTTATTCAGAAGTTTCGGAATCGAACTCAATGGATGAAGACCCTTTGATAGGGAAAACTTCTACCTTTAATGAGTGTTACACAGTGAAAACTTGAATTAGTCGCGGGGCGGATCCACCTCCTGACTTATCGATTCACATGAACTCAGTAGATTTTGTCCAAACAGTGTAAACGTGTTCGAAAAATTTATCAAAAATATCTAAAAATATTTGAATGTGAACTCAATTTTTATTCAATATCGTTATAAGAGCCCATAAATATTAAATTCTGGATCCGAGTCGGACTAATGAATCTAGTACACGGGTTAAACCAAAAAATCATCTATTTGATGTTGACTTTGCTTATTCTTGCTTTAACATGGGTTGGTGGCTTGGTCCCCCTATGAGTAGGAATTTAGGTGTATGAAACTGTCGTTTTCCCCTTTTGTTAGCGTTGATCAGTTTATGTGAAATTATGGGCAGTTAAAAATAGAATTGTTATCGTTAATCGAATCGTAAAATTAATTTATTTATTGATATCGAATTATCGAGATAATAGTTAGTGAACAGATTAAGATTTTATAATTAACGGCTTAACGATCTGGAGCGAATTATTTAATTTTTTTATCGGATAAACCGTTAACCCGTTAAAAATTTTATATTTATATTTTTACCCCTATACGAGTGCAAAGTACTATTTAAACCCTACATCCTTAATTTCTCAATTCAATCAACACATTATTTGCATATCATAAAAGGTTACTTCTTAACACATTTAATAGTAATATTCTTGGTATCAGTTAGTAGACAAATAAATGTAAGCACTACTATTTGATCAGTGATGGATGTGAGTTGTGATTACTTCTTGGTATCATTTTCAAAAATGCATGTCCGTCTAATCTAGGCCTAAATTCTTCCTTACTTGGTATCTGATAACTGTACTGGATATTACATGTCACAACAAATAGATTAGGAAATATTATATAAATAAACAAATATAGACCTAAATTTTTTCTTATCCCTAATTCTCTATTTCTTTATATTATCTATTTGATTTAGCCGATTAACCGCCTGATAATCGCTAATCTGATATCAACCTGTCCGATGTTTTATAGGTTAGCTAGCGGATTATTATATTTATAAACCTATTTACCCTTAAAAACGGATAACAATTGAATTTGTACACAGTTTTAAGGTATGTGGATTAATTCAATACAAGTGATTAATGACGTTAGAATAAGCAAATAAAAGACGTAATAAATGACCAAACCAATTATAAGAATAGGTTTGAGCTCGGTTAATTGCTTAATGAGGAACCTGTCTTCGGTTCCGAACTTGCACTTATGAAGAACTTATGAACCAGAACAAGAATTTTGAATAGCTTTCAGAAACAGAAGTGTATTGCCTTGGTATGCGTATTACAATGTATCTAATGAATAATAAGCTTCCCCTTTATATAGTAGGGAAATTTTACACTAGGTACAATTCTAAGAAAGGTAAAAATCTTTCTTTTTGCTAATCATTGATTTTTTGTCGACACGGGCCGAGATTCGCACCGTGATATCCGGTTGGGCACGGACATCACGACTCTTTGTTAGTCGTGTGCAGTTGTTAGGTAAAGCTCTCCGAGGTCTTGGGACTTGAACTGGACCCGGAGGACGTGGTCCCGATGACTCTGAGGGCAGGTGTTTTGCTCGGACCCTGATACGAGAGGCTCTTCGCTCTGATCCTAATTCCTTACATTCACGACCCTGCTCCCTTTGTGTCCTCGAGAAATCGAGGTGATCCCTAGGCTCGGTTTCACCCGAATACATATAGTCCCCTTGTTTCGCAAAGAGTAGGCTTTCCAAAACGATGGGAAACGACAGATGCTCTCCGGTTCCTTCCTTCATACGTTATGACGAGGGAGATGAAACTTCCCATTAGTCGCGTCGTTCTGACTTCGAACACGTGTCGCTCATCGGCTGGTTGCCCCCAAATTCGAAGCGTTGCCTGTTTTCTTATAAAAGCCTCCATCCTTTGTTTTATTTCTACTTTTTGACCAAGCTATTACCTTCGAGCTTTCCAAACCTTCATACCTTCATCCTTGTTCTTCAATTTTCACGGTGATTTCCAAGTTTTCACCCAAATTTTCTTCAAATCTTCATGCTTTGTTCTTCATCTTCAAAGCCCGTATATTCAAAACTTTGCATTCTTTCTTCAAATTTTCAAAACCTCCCCCAAATAACAATGGCCAAAACATCGAAATCCGTTTCTCAACAAGTTGCCTCTTCATCTTCTCAACTGGCCGCTGGTACTGAGGCGGTTGCCCATGAAGTAGTCGCCCTCGAAACGGCTTCTCCCGGGTGGCTGCTAACGAACTGACCCCCGAGCCTCCCTTGAAAGTGTTCATTCCCGGGGGCTGCTCACGCAAACAGGACCGGGGTAAAGGAATTTCAAGGTACATATGCTCCGTGACTGAAGACATTCTCCCATAGTTCGAAAGGACTGTAAGTAGGAGGGCAAAGACGTAGTAGTCCCCGGGTTCGAGGATGCCGTTACTACCCACTCGGAGGGATACTTAAGTGTTTATACTTACCCCTTCACATTGTCCCTAATAGACCCGGTCGTTCTGGATTTTGCAAGAGGTACGAAGTTTGCTTCTGGCAAATCCATCCATCACTATGGGGGATCGTGATTCTCCTCCGCTACTTCGTGAACAAGATCGAGTCTCGTCGGTCACGATCGACCACCTACTTCGATTATACAATCCCCGAATGTTCTGAGGGGACTGATTAAGCTTACTCGCTGAGCCAGCAAAGCCCCTTTTTCGAGTATCGATCGGGGCTGGCAGGGACGCTTCTTTCGAGTGAAGACTGAGGATTTGATCCCTCCCGAATACATGTCATTCCCTGAGAAGTGAAATACGTCTCGTAAGTGCAATTTCTCTTTAAACGTCAAAATTCTTTTTCTTCAATTTCTTTCTTCTCATTCATGCTCGTGGTTGTGTAGCTGTTGCCCAGGTTTCAAATACGGTTCCCCGGCTAAAGGAATGGATCGAAGGCATCTATACTCAGATGTCGTACTTCGAATGCACCCAGCGTAGACTCTCGAAGGGCCAATGGGAGGCTCGATCTCATGGTAAGGCCTCTTTCTGAGTAGCTAATACCACGTGTCTATCTCTCGTTACACTAACTCTTTTTCCACTTTGTTATTGCAGGTTTGCCTAAGACCGCAGAACTTAGGCCCTTGGAAGAAGACGAGGACGTACCCCCATCCGTTAATCTCTCCATTCCTGGGCAACCTGGGGCTACCACGGAGGAGAAGAAGAAAAGAAAGAGAAAACCTGCGGACTCCCCGGGCTTTGAGGTGAAGAAAGCAAAGAAAAGGGTGGTCCGTAAGCCTAAGAGAGGTATAGTTCCCGGGCGCCGGATTCCGACTCTCTTTTCCGACTTAGGGATGAGTCGGAGGATGAACCTATTTTTGTTACCCACAGGATGACTTTTCCCGGGGAATTGGAGGCATCCGAGGGGGAGAATCGTGAGATCGACCCCTCTCCAACTCAAAAGATCGATGTGGATACCCGGGATGAGATTCCCTAGGATGCTGACTCTGCTCCAAAGGAAGCGCCCGGTGTAATTGATATTTTAGGGATGCCCTCCTACACTGACTCCATGCTCGATGAGGCTTAAGCGAGAAAGGAGAAGTCCAATGAGGGGGTCTATGGTGCGAATGATCCCCTTCACTCCTTTTTCGATGGTGTGGTGGACTCGTCTATTTTGGAAGACTTCTCCGAGCTGGGCAACTTGGAACTTCCAAAGAAGGACATACCCTCAATAGCTGGCGTTCCGAGCTCGAGCCCGAAATTGATCAACCAGTTTCCCGCTCCAAGTGTGGACCTCGGTCATAAGAGATCGGTTATACTGACCGTTCTGGAGGATTCCCGGGTTTTGTCTTCTCCTGTGGGGATAGCTAGCTACCTCCGATGCCTGGTGACCAAGGTGACATTACATTATAGCAATAGGTGCCGAATTTAGTGACAAAAGAGTTTTTTCTTGATTGCCCGGGTCCATCCGGATTTGGTTGTAGCCGGAATAGGCGTCGAGAAAGTTGAGTATCTCGTGCCCGGCCATTGCATCGATCAAAAGCAATCGATGTTAGGCAAAGGAAAAGAGTCCATAGGGCACGCTTTGTTCAAGTCTTTGTAATCTATGCACTGTGATGACCCAAATGATCATCACTCGTTTTTAAATTGAATTTAGTGTTCCGAGGCTTAAAAACCTCCTTTTTACCTCACCTTGATTTGCATGTGCAGTCTATATAATTTTTCAGAACGTTTTTATGTGGAAAGATTAAAATGTGAAATAAAGCTTTAAAACTCAAGTGAGTTGACTTCCGTCAACATTTTTAGTAAACGGACCTGTATAAGTATTTTGATAGTTCAGGTAGGTCCGTATCGTGATTTAGGACTTGGGCGTATGCCCGCAATCAAGTTTTGAGGTCCCGAGCTCAAGTTATAGCCATTTAATGAAGAAAAAAATGCAGCAATTAGGTCACGAAATTGATCAAACGAAAAGAAATAGGGTTTTAGCAGTCACATAAGGATTATCAAATAAGAGCAGTAGCAGTAATTAAAGCTGCCGTCAGTAGCAAATTCCTCCCAAATTCCTACTTATTGAATCCAATTCAAAGGTATCGTTCTTCTTAATTTGTATCAATTCAAAGAACAAAAATATTGGGTAATGAAAAAGCTATAGACGCAACAAAGTTGAATCAACTGAAGCTGTTAGGCATTAAGATTTTGAAGAATAATGATGATGTCAAAACAGGCGAAACACTGCCATTTGATTCTTAACTTGTTGATATTGGTGATCCTCATGGCGATTACAAACCTATAGCCAAATTAAATACTAAATTGATGAATAAGAAAGTTCCGGTGGAATCTGGGCTATTGCGTTCTGGGAAAAGGAACACAACACCAAGTAATCTAAGCCCATCACAAAAGATTATTAGAGACGTTTCAAGGTTGGGAACGTCCCGTTAGCGAGGTTGTACTTTCTTCAATTCGCGATCATTAATTTCCATTGTCTTTGACGCTTGTGAAATATCACTAAAGATTTGAAGCCTTCGGACACAAAGTTTCAAGGCGAAGGTTTGTTGGAATCTTGAATTTGGTTGCAAAGCGAGGTAAGTGTCCGGTTTAACCTTAACTTGAGGGATTAGGAGTTATGTTCTATTTGTTAATTGCTTCTTGTTGAGTACGACGTATAGGCATGGTGATGAGTATCTATACGTTGGTGTCGAGCAGGACCGTAAGTCTTAAATGGATAGTTGTTGTGTTCTTAAATGGTGCTACAAAAGCCTTAATTGATGATTCTCGATGTTGAGCAAGAACTCAGTTTATTTATTGTGGAATTTAATTATAATTGAGTATTGACATTAGTTGAGCTAAGTAGAAGTTGAGTTAAGATTGGTTATAGCTGATTCTCCCTTGCCGGGATGTTTGCTTTGATATTATTGTTCCCTTGCTGGGAAGTTATTATATTGATTTTGTTCCCTTGCCGGAATGTTTGCTTTGATATTATTGTTCCCTTGCTGGGAAGTTATTATATTGCTTTTGTTCCCTTGTCGGGATTTCTTGTGATTGTTGTGATGTAAATGGGAGCGGGTGGTACGCCTACCACAAGATATAATAAAATGGGAGCGGGTGGTACGCCTACCACAAGATATAATAAAATGGGAGCGGGTGGTACGCCTACCACAAAATGTTATGAAATGGGATCGGGTTGCACGCCTGCAACAAGATACAATGAAATGGGAGCGGGTGGTACGCCTACCACAAGATATGAGAAATGGGATCGGGTTGCACGCCTGCAACAAGATGGAACTGGAAGTGAAAGTTGCCATTATTATTCTTTATTCGTGTTAGAAGTTAAATTGTAGTTTTCTTATTCTTCTTTGATGATCTGTTTTACCTGTTACCCCGAAGCATGTTTCCCTTCCCCAGCTTTAATTGTTTAATTACTTCTATCTTTCCGCTGTAGATGTGTGTGTGTGTGTGTATATATATATATATATATATATATATAACTGTTCAGGTCTATCTGGAGTCTGGTCCTAGCCTCGTCACTACCTCGCCGGGGTTAGGCCAGGTACTTACCAGCACATGGGGTCGGTTGTGCTGATACTACACTCTGCACTCTTTTGTGCAGATCCCAGCGCTGCAGATTTTGGACCGTAGGGAGTTTCCAGCTTCTTGCTTATCAGACGACCCAAGGTAGTCCTGCAGGCGTCCGCGGACCTTGGTGTCTCCCGCTATCTATTTACCTGTTTCTTTTATGTAGTCGTAGAGACAGTATATTTTTGTTATTTCTTCAGACCTTTATTTGTAGTACTCTTAGACAGTCTGTGAAGCTGTGACACTAAATCTTGGGTGGTTCATTAAGGAAATTTTAATAGCGATATTTTAAGTCTGAAATTTTATTCATTCTGCTCGTTAATCTATGTTGTTCTTTAGTTGTTGGTTTTAAGTTGCAATAAATGTAAGTGGAAACAAGGCAAATATTTTGATTGATTGGCTTGCCTAACTTTCACTAGTAGGCGCCATCACGACTCCCGAGGATGGGAAATCCGGGTCGTGACATGCACGTTCATTCATTTCCCTTTGTAGGCACTACTACTATGTTAGCCAACCAATCCGGGTACTTAACTTCCCGAATGGAACCTATTCTAAGGAATTTAGATACCTCGTCTTTGATGAATGCATTCTTGACTTCGGACTGAGGCCTCCTCTTTTGTTTAACCGGGTGGAACTTCGGATCCAAGCTTAACTTATGAGTGGTTATTTCTGGCGGGATCCCTGTCATGTCTAGATGGGACCAAGAGAAACAATCTATGTTAGTTCTACCCAGGTGTACCTTCTGATCGGGCAAGTGTTCGATTGGTATAACTTGCTCTAGCTTTTTGACCGTTGATTTGGTAGCATCAGAATCTTCAGGGGTGATGAACGACCTAGGAGCTCCGTAATCATCATCCTTGCCCATTTCTTGCTTCTCCGGTTCAGTCGAGGCCGGTATTGGTGATTGCTATTTATTTTCTTCCTTCCTAACCGGCTTTGGTTCTTTGATGTCGAGAGTGCAGACATCGGGATCACCTCGTCGACCGCGAACATTTCTTTTGCATCCGGTTGCTCTCCGTAAACCGTCTTGATCCCTCCCGGTGTGGGGAACTTTAATGCCTGGTGTAGTGTCGAGGGTATTGCCCTCATGTTGTGAATCCATGGCCTTCCGAATAGGCATTATATCTCATATCCCCTTCGATTATGTAGAACTTTGTTTCCTGAATGGTCCCGATCTCCCCTTTAGTAGTTTCACATGCCATGTAGAATTCGTTTAAAACGCGGATTATAGGAACTATTTAGTCTTGCAAAACGAACTGCTCTACGACTCTTGATTTGATAATATTGGTCGAGCTACCTGGATCAATTAAGACGCTTAATTCGAGATCTATTGATGAGTACAGATATTATCAGTGCATCATTATACGATTGCATGATGCCTTTAGCATCCTCATCGTTGAAAGAGATGGTCCCCTCCAGCATGTAATCTCGGGTTTGTTTTTCCCTTGTAATGGATACCTTAGAGCGCTTTAGCATTAGCCCCTAGGGGACGTCGACTCCACCAATGATCATATTGATGACGTGCTGAGGTTCCTCTTGCTCGGTTTGTTTGTTGGAGTCCCTATTCCTGAAATGATTTTTGGCTCGATCGCTCAAAAATTCCTAGAGGAGCCCGTTATTGAATAACCGGGCCACTTCTTCTCTTAGTTGTCGGCAATCTTCGGTCATGTGGCCGTGAGTGCCATGATACTTACACATTAGGTTTGGGTCTCTTTGGGCAAGGTCGGACTGCATGGCCGAGGCCACTTGGTCTCTTTGATTCCTTCAATGGCAGATATGATGCCGGCAACATCAACACTGAAGTTGTATTCCAATAGTATCGGTGCCTCCCTAGCCTTGAGTGGCCTGTCAAAACCTTTTTTACTCATGAATCCCCGGCTATTGTGACCTCGATCGCTCCTTTTTTCATTCCTCGCAGGGTTATGTCTGGATCCGCTACCCTTTTAATCTCCGCTATACAGTCGATACCGATCTCTGCTTAGTTTGGTTCTTGATCGACGACTCTTTTAGACTTGTCATTAGTTCTGATGGGATACACGAACCCGGAGGGGCCCCTAAGTTGATCATCCTCGACTCTTATTTTTGATTGGTACCTATTATGGATGTTGGCGTAAGTTAACCGGGTACTCTATCAAATTCTGTTTCAGCTACTATGAAGCCAAGGAGCTTTGGGGCTTGAGTCCTTGAGTGAATTCCTAAACGACCCAATCATCCGCAACAAGAGGCAAGTTCATTTGTTCCATTTGAAACCTCGACACGAACTCCCTGAGCATTTCATTATCTCTCTATTTCATCTTGAAAAGGTTCGATTTTCTGGTCTCGACCTTGATGGCCCCGGCGTGAGCTTTTACGGAGGCATCTATGGCTTCCCTTTATCGTCCCGACCCAGAAAAGTGAGTGATTAGGGCAGGGCCCTATTAAGCATAGAAAACGAATCAATGGAATTAGGGGTAAGCTGTGATACCATATCATTTCTCCTTTCGACAGGGTTTCTCCAAACTTTTTCAGCAAAACTAACTCAATTTCGTCATCTTCTAAGTTGTTTCCTTTGATGGTACATGTGTAGGAGGTCAAGTATTTATTTGGATCCGTGGTCCCCTTATACTTTGGAATTTCAAACATATGAAACTTCTTCAGGATTGGCTTTGGTGTCGCGCTCGGAGGGAAAGGCTTTTGACAAATTTCTTGGAATCCAGGCCTTTCAATATCGGGGGTGTTCCTAGGATTTGATCAACCCTGGAGTTATAGGTCTCCACCTTTTTGTCATTGGCTTTGATCTTCATTTCCCCCGATTCCACCCGCTTTATCAGTTCCTCAAGCATCTTTATTATTCCGGGGTTGGTCCCGGGTTCAACTTCACCCGGCCTTTCCATGGTTTATTAATTTCTTTGAATGTTTTTCCGGGATGGTTTAGGCTCAACTTTGCTGGGGGTTCAGTTCTGCAACTAGGCTATCGCTGCCTGTTGAGCTTGTAACATTTCGAAGATCTTCCGTAAATTGATTCCATCGCTTTCGCCGTCGTGCGTACCCTAGGCTGTTGATCGGGCTCCTCCGCGAACGCTGTTCTCGGGATCGGTGGGCAAGTTTGTATCGATGGCCACATGTGAGTTGGCATAGATTGGGTCCATGACCGGAACTCCGTTGGAGTCAATAGGGGGCACCTCGTTGTTGGGCACTATAGTGTTGTTCTCACCATGGTGGCCAGTCTCAGCATCAACATTCAAGTGAGCAGATTGAGAGTTTGACATTCTTAAATTGACCTGAAATTAAAATCTCAAAGAACAAGCGTAAAACAGAGTGCATTATGAAAATTTGTATCAAATTACCACTATTATTCTTAGGCCCCCAGCCCCACGGTGGGAGCCAAACTGTTTACCTTAAAAACAGATAATAATTGAATTTATACGTGGTTTTAAGGATATATGGATTAATTCAATACAAGTGATTAATGACATTAGAATAAGCAAATAAAAGACATAATAAATGACCAAACCAATTATAAGAATGGGTCTGAACTCGATTAATGGCTTAATGAGGAACTTGTCTTCGGCTCCGAGCTTGCACTTATGAAGAACTTACGAACAAGAACAAGAACTTTGAATAGCTTTCAGAAACAAAAGTATATTGCCTTGGTATGCGTGTTACAGTGTGTCTAATGAATAATAAGTTTCCCCTTTATATAGTAGGGGAGTTTTATCCTAGGTACAATTCTAAGAAAGGTAAAAATCTTCCTTTTCGCTAATCACTAATTTTCTGTCGATACGGGCTGAGATTCGCGCTGTGATATCCGGTTGGGCACGGACATCACGGCCCTTTGTTAGTCGTGTGCGGTTGTTCAGTAAAGCTCTTCAAGGTCTTGCGACTCGAACTGGACCCGGAGGACGTGATCCCGATGGCTCCGAGGGCAGGATTTTTGCTCGGGCTCTGATATGAGAGGCTCTTCGCTCTGATCCCGATTCCTTACATTCACGATCCTGCTCCTTTTGCCTCCCCGAAAAATCGGGGTGCTCCCTAGGCTTGGTTTCACCCCAATACAAAATTGATAACCGATAAGTCAAATTGTTATGCGTAAATATTCGTCCGATCTGCCCGATAAGCACCCCTGTGTCAAATCACTCACCATTCATTATTTTATTTATGAGTTTTGTCATTGGTTTATTACTTCCACACTTTAGTTTAAGCTGCTCTGTTAATGCTAATCACGATACTATTGCTACTAGATCGTACTCCATCTTTAGGGTAAGAATTTGTTTAGCAGGATAGGATAATGAGTTGGACCTATTAATAGCCGAGTTCTCTTTATATAAATATTGCGTTTTATCTAGTGATGGAAATAATCCAATTAATATAAAAAATTAATCAATCAAATTCAACTGATTTTAATTATTTTCAAGCTTTCTTATTATTTTTGTCGATTTTAGTCTAAATTCAATTCCCTACGAGAAAAATTGCTATATCCGTAACTCCTACTGGTAGTGGCTGCGAGTTTTCTTGAAATTTTTTTCAAAATAATATAAAAATATAAACTGGACAATAGAGAAGAACTCCACCCCACCACCACCCGATATTTATATATTCCGTATTTGGTGTACAAAAAATTAATCAATCAAATTCAACTGATTTTAATTATTTTCAATCTTTCTAATTATTTTTGTCGATTTTAGTCTAAATTCAATTCCCTACAAGAAAAACTGCCACATCCGTAACTCCTACTGATAGTGGCTGCGAGTTTTCTTGAAATTTTTGTTCAAAATAATATAAAAATATAAATCGGGCAATAGAAAAGAACCCCACCCCACCCCACCCCCACCCGATATTTTTATATTCCGTATTTGGTGTGCATATTTTGATTCATTTGTTTAGACTCACCTTCTCCGAAAATTACTTTAAATTAAAATTATCCCCATGCTCCATGCTTAAAAAAAGAAAAAGGGGGGCGCTAAATAGTTCTTTATATAATACTACACTCTCCTACTCTTTTTGTCCTTTATTCCCTTTATTTCTTGTCGTATGTTAAAGTTAATTATTATTTTATTTCGAATTATTATTGGGACATTATACATATAATTAAAATATTAAAAGGATATTTGTTATAATATGGACGCACATAGATATTTGCAAGGCGCGAAACCGTAACACGAGGGCCATCCACATTCCACTGTTCATACTTAAGAAAATGTTGTCACTATTTGACATTATCCGCCACAAAAGGAATCTTGTTTCTTGCCTCAAAGAATTAAAAAATGATATTGTATAACTGCTCTTAAATAATAATCGAAAGATTTTTTTTTTTGTAAATATGTATTTTTAATATATTATATACGAAAGAAATATAAATTTTATATTTTTTTTTGCGACTAACGAATACAAGTAATAGAGTGCTTTGGCAATTGTTTTTATTTTCAAATAATCATTCCCTTATTGGAAAAAAAAAGGATCAAATGGTACAAGTGATATTTACGTGAGCCGGGTATGAAAAAAATCCTGTTAGGAAGCGCTTTTTCTTAAACGGACTTATATGATACGAATTCGGATATAATCGAACTCCAATATAAATATCGAACACCAGGCGAAAGAATAAAAAAAAGACATTACATGAGAAGAGTATATAGTAGGACCCTTTTGGGCAAGTGGGAGGCAAAGTTGCCTGTCACATCTAACGCCAACCACCAACAAAAACCATAGCAGATATTTTTGCAATCATAGTATTCTCACAGTGGGTATACATAGAATTCTTTTTAAGCCTGATTCAATATTTAAATAATTAAATTAATAAATAAATTACTATAATAGCAAATGATATTATTTTTTAGATATTAATGTTATTACTTTACTTAATATTTATACATATATATTTATTAATTTTTTTTGATAAAATAGTATTACGTGACATCGCTAAAGACGAGGTGTATCCACCCATATATTTCCATAGTGGTCTTACACAAAGGCAATCTACAGTGCATGTGTAACTTATGAGTTCATGTAATTTGGGTATGCAGTCAAACTTCTCTGTAATAACATTATTTGTTTTGATATTTTTTGATTTTTATAGTGTGATTATTGTACATTTATAACATCATTTGATATTTAAATATATTTTGGATGTTATAAACAAAATATATCGAAAAATCATTTATTTTAATGTTACAAAAATATAAGAAAATTATTTAAATTTTTACGCAAAAGATATGTAAATTTTACTAATTAAATATTAAAGAAAGCTAACACATTATTAATAAATTTGTAACTAAATGTATAACGATTTAAACACTAAAACATACATTTTAAAGCTGCTAGAAGATTAAATTTTTTCGAGATTGATGAAAGAACTATGTAATTGTAGCTCGTTTTTTGTTTTTTATTAGCGATATAACTCTTAAATTAGCAAAGATTTGCATCCAAACTTTCAGCAAAAGGATATCTAATAGCTTTCTCTTAAAAGCAATCTAAGAGTTTAACAGTTGAATCTTCTATCTCGGTCCAAGTAGCAGTAAGTTAGGTAAAAATCTTTAAACTTATTATTGGTGATCTTATTAGAAATTCTACATAAATACTATAGAGGAGTAACTTTACAAGAGTGTTCTAATATAAAGATGAATGTTGCTTTTATAGGTAAAAACTATTATAAAGAGGTAAAATAAAACATAAAAAAGGAAAAAATTTAACTTTTATCGTGAATGACTGTTATATGAGGATACTGATTATGTATCTTATATATGTGTTAAGCATATAAATATTTAATTATACACTTAATTATTATAATTTGAAATCGCAATTAAAATAAAAATCATAAACTTCAAATTATGTATCCTCCTTTGACATCGAACCACCAACGACTGACCGTTACCTTGAGATATGCAAAGTGCATATAAACAAAAAAATATCGAAAAATCATTTATCTTAATGTTAAAATTTGACTTTTATAGTGAATGACTGTTATATGAGGATACTGATTATGTATCTTATATATGTGTTAAGCATATAAATATTTAATTATACACTTAATTATTATAATTTGAAATCGCAATTAAAATAAAAATCATAAACTTCAAATTATGTATCCTCCTTTGACATCGAACCACCAACGACTGGCCGTTATCTTGAGATATGCAAAGTGCATATAAACAAAAAATATCGAAAAATCATTTATCTTAATGTTAAAATTTGACTTTTATAGTGAATGACTGTTATATGAGGATATTGATTATGTATCTTATATATGTGTTAAGCATATAAATATTTAATTATACACTTAATTATTATAATTTGAAATCGCAATTAAAATAAAAATCATAAACTTCAAATTATGTATCCTCCTTTGACACGAACCACCAACGACTGGCCGTTATCTTGAGATATGCAAAGTGCATATAAACAAAAAATATCGAAAAATCATTTATCTTAATGTTAAAATTTGACTTTTATAGTGAATGACTGTTATATGAGGATATTGATTATGTATCTTATATATGTGTTAAGCATATAAATATTTGATTATACACTTAATTATTATAATTTGAAATCGCAATTAAAATAAAAATCATAAACTTCAAATTATGTATCCGCCTTTAGCACGGGCCCACCGACGACTGCCCGTTACCTTGAGATCTGCAAAGTGCAGGTAGCTGTGGGTCCAAAATTCAAGACCCCCCACCGCATGCTGTCGGCGGAGATCTAATTGCGCTGCTCTCATTAAACTTAAGTTTGGCCAATGCATTCTTGATATCTAGTACTCCACGACAGCTTAATCAAGATAAATTAATAATATTTTCATTTCATTAAATCATTTAATAATAAAATTAATTTGATATCATTAATTTAAGTATCGAATGTAAATAAGTTTTTATATTGAATCCAAATGTAAAATAAAATTAATCAAAGTAGGTATTACGAACAAATAAGATATATATTCTCAATTCTTCAAAGTTTGATCCTCTATTTACTAGTCACTAAGACCCTAAGGGATCATTTGATTTGATGTATGAGGAAAAATAATATAAGTATTAATTTTAGTATTAGTAATTTCTTGTTTGGTAGTATTTTTCAATTTATGTATAATTAATATATATATATATATAAGGTATTAGCTATATACACTATATTTAGAATTATTCTTATACACGGCAAATCATAATATTAGCAATACCATATGTTTAATACATGGATAAGCATGTATAAAAACATAACTACCATTTCAAAACCTTTTCCAAATCCTTTTCAAAGAATATTGAGGGTATTTTGTCAACAAATATTTTTTTTTAAAATTATGCAATGCACATTATTTTTAACATTACTAATACATTTTATTCAGTATTATTCTTATACATCCTACCAAACTATCCCGGGGGGGGGGGGGGGT
>MCJB01045693.1:144926-156511 GCA_002018475.1 Nicotiana obtusifolia
GGGGGGGGGGGAGGTTGTCAATTGTTAGTCACTAAGAGGAACTAGTCGTCGTACCCGCGCGATGCACGGTCAGTTAAAAAATATTAATTAAATTAAATTGTGATCGAGCTTGTTTGAACATATTAGATCGTATTATTTTAATAAATTTCAATTGTCATTTTATTTGTCAATATGATAAATGCAATAATAAAACTCTATTAAATTAACGGGACTTATATAGTGATTGAATAACTTTTTTGTCCTATGTTTTTCTTTATTTTAATGAATAAAATCTCGATTAAATTAAAGGGACTTATATAGTTATCAAATAATTTTTTTGTTATGTATTTTTTTAATAATATTATCCAATATTTAATATAAGTGCATTGTTAATAGAAATTTTTAGTAATATGTTACTATGTTTAATATTTTGGTCTACTATTTTTTTTTTGGGTAGTATAATAGAAGATATGTATTTTATTACTCTTGAAGTATTTTTATATTTTAAATTTTATTCTAATGTTCTCAATAACATTGTATGAATTTTAGTGAATAAAATCTCTATTAAATTAAAGATACTTGTATAGTTATTGAATAACTTTTTTGTTCAATATTTTTCTTATTATACTTATCCAATATTTAGCATTTTTACATTGTTAATAGAAATTTATATTAGCATATTAATTTCTTTAATAATTTTGTCTACTATTTTTTTTTTGTAATAAAATTGAAGATATATATTTTATTAATATTGAAATATTTTTTCAATTTAAATTTTATCGTATTTTTATCAATAATATTATATGAATTCTAATGAATAAAATCTCTATTAAATCAAGAGAGTTGTATAATCATTGAATAACTTTTTTTTTGTTTTGTATTTTTCTTTATTATATTATCTAATATTTAGTATTATTGCATTGTTAATAGAAACTTTTATTAGCATATTAATTTATTTAATATTTTTTCTACTACTTTCCTTTTATAATATAATAGAAGATATATATTTTATTACTCTTGAAATATATATTTTTTAAATTTTATCCTATTGTTCTCAATAATATTATCTGAATTTTAATGAATAAAATCTCTAATAAATTAAAGAGACTTATATAGGCGTCAAATAACTTTTTTTGTTATGTATTTTTTTTTATTAAATCATTCAGTATTTAGTATTAATGCATTATTAATACAAACTTTTATTAGCATATTACTTTATTTAAATTTTTGTATGCTAATTTCTTTTTATAATATAATAGAAGATATATAATTTTATATTTTATATTTTATTTTATTATTCTCAATAATATTTTCTGAATAAATAAATTTTTTATTTTTAAAAAGAAAAATAAAAAATATTTTAAAAAACACCTTTTTCTAAACTACTATTTGACTTTAAAAGAGGACCTTTTTCTCTATTTTAATAATATATAGATTATGAACATCCTCTTATAAATATTGGACCTCTAACTTTATCCTTTGCAGGAAAAAAGTTGTAAATTGTTTGGTGACTATTAAATGCTATTAGTAGTAGTAGTTGACATAATCCTTTCGCCGCACCACAATTTATATTTGCTCCAAAGCAAAAAAGAAGAGCATGAAAAAGATTTTTACTTTAAAAATTTGCGTGTGATATTAATCGGTGGCAGAGCTAGAAATTTAACAAAAAATTCAAAATACGGTACACTAAATGATTTTTGTATAAAAAAAAAATTCACCAAGTTATATATATACACAATCTTTTTTTAAAAAAAATCTTGTAGGATAAATAATATTTTCGACAAAAGATATTCAATTGAACCTTCTTCATACATAGCTCCGCGACTGGATTAATAATTACTTCCAGTTTTGGAAAATAAAAAAAATTTATTCTCCCAAAAGAAAAAGTAGTAATTAGATTCATCATAACCACCTCCTAAAAGAAAAAGTAGTAAATTTCAATTGAATCCCAAATTTTTATTTTTCAAAATTTAGAGCAAAATCCCCAAAATTCTTCTTTGATTCTGTAACGACCCGACTGATCGTTTTGATAGTATTAACCTCGATTCCCTATTTATTCTCCCAAGAGAAAACCAAGTAGTAATTAGGTTCATTATAACCACCTCCCAAATCTCTATTCCTTTTTAGACTTTTAACCAAAAATTCAGATCTACCAAACCCCAATTTATCCAATCAAATATTCAGATCTAAGAAATATATTCAGATCTGAAACAAATCTTGACCGTCCATTTACATCTATCAAACCTATTTAATACCACTCACCTCCGTCCATTACTCCTTGCAACACTTCTTCTTCTTCTTCTCTAAAAGCCCCTTAGAAGAAGAGAAAAAAGCCTCTCAAATCTCATCTCAAACCACCCAATTTCTCATACTCGCTCGAGCAATGGCTCTATTAGTCGAGAAGACCACCTCTGGCCGGGAGTACAAGGTCAAGGACATGTCCCAGGCCGATTTCGGCCGGCTCGAAATCGAGCTGGCCGAAGTCGAAATGCCTGGTCTCATGGCTTGTCGTACTGAATTTGGCCCTGCACAGCCATTTAAAGGTGCTAAAATTACTGGATCTTTACATATGACCATTCAAACTGCAGTTTTGATTGAAACCCTTACTGCTTTGGGTGCTGAAGTTAGATGGTGTTCTTGCAACATCTTCTCCACTCAAGATCACGCCGCTGCTGCCATTGCACGTGACAGCGCCGCCGTGTTCGCGTGGAAGGGTGAGACTTTGCAGGTATAGTGAACATTTATGTGATATTCTTTCCTTAGAATCTATCTAAAAGTGAGATCTTTCTATATTTGAAAATAGTTTAACTTTAAACTTATGTGATTTGGTTATAGCCAAACAAATATGTATAGCTTGTTTAATTTATGTGATGCTTTCTATTTTTAGTTTTGTTCCAAGAAAAATGGTATCTTTCTATATTTAGGAAGATTTATAGCTACAAAAATATCTAGAGCTTGTTTTAGATCTCAACTCTCAAAATTGAGTGGATAAGATGTAGCGACTTTGTTATTGTTAAAAGAGGGTAAAAAGGATGGTATTTTTCTGTATTCAGAAAAAATTAGATCCAATATATGCTTAATGAGATGATTTTTAGCTACACAAATATCTATGACTTGTTTAGGATCTCAACTTTCAAAGCTTAGTGGATATAGTTTAGTGACTTTATTGTTAAAAGATGGTAAAAAGAATGATATTTTTCTATATTTTTGGAAATAAATTAACTTTAAATTTTTTGAATTGCTTAATAAGATAATTTACACAAATATGTATGCCTTGTTTTAGATCTCAACTTTCAAAGTTGAGCTGATATAGTTTAGTGACTTTATTTTTATAAGATGGTAAATTTCAGTTACTTTTAACTTGACAATTTTGCGACAAAAAATAATTTTGTGATTTTATTGTTGGTGATGAATTTTAATGAATTTGCAGGAGTACTGGTGGTGTACTGAGAGGGCACTTGACTGGGGTCCAGGCGGTGGGCCCGACTTGATTGTGGATGATGGTGGTGATGCAACACTCTTGATTCATGAGGGTGTTAAGGCAGAAGAAGAGTTTGCTAAGAATGGGACAATCCCAGATCCTACCTCTACCGATAATGCTGAGTTTCAGCTTGTGCTTACTATTATTAAGGAAAGTTTAAAGACTGATCCTTTAAAGTATACTAAGATGAAGGAAAGACTCGTCGGTGTTTCTGAGGAAACTACCACTGGTGTTAAGAGGCTTTATCAGATGCAGGCTAATGGAACTTTGCTTTTCCCCGCTATTAATGTTAATGACTCTGTTACCAAGAGCAAGGTATATATATGTGTGTGTGTGTGTGTTTTCATACTTTCATTTTTGTTTCTTGCGTTTCAGATTTACGTGGATTGGTTGTGTGAATTGTATTCATTTAGATCTGATATGCATGCTTGGATCTGATACGGAGGAACTATACTACATTTAACTTAATGTTGGCTGATTTGTATTGTTTAAGTATAGGGTAAATTTTAGTTGAATCTTATAAATGAATCTTTAACTGTTTTGGTAAGTGGAGGAAATAAATGCTTTTTATTTAGTAGGGAAGTTTAAATTTGCCTTATGGACTTTAAAAGCTAAAAGTTGACATCTTTTCCAATTAGACTATTTGTTTTTATATTCACTCAATAGAAAATTGCAAACTTGATTTGGTGAGATATTTGTGTGATATATGCATATTTCACTAGATCATTATTGTCAAGCAGAGAGTAGATGGTTTCTTAAATGCCTGATATTGATACATGAAGAAATATGATACTTATTTTCGTTTCCTAAGAAAGTTCATCGGACTTTCTTCTATTGGTTATTTGATTAGAGGGAAAGAATGATTGATCTTCTGGATTTGAATATTTAATGCTTAAAGTGTACAATTTCCCACATACTCTACTGAAGAATAGCCCCATGTTTGACTAATAGAAGTCTAATTCATTTGGAAAAGCTACTGTCTTTTGGCTTGCTAGCAATATTGGTTTGAGGAATCAAGTGTGATATTGTCCTCTGTTGTTGGAGATGCATAAAATAGTATATCTTGATTAGCTTTCTACCAATGTAATATCTGTTATTTAGCTCATAGACTGACAATTGTATTGATCCATTTGGTTTCCAGTTCGACAACTTGTACGGATGCCGCCACTCACTGCCCGATGGTCTCATGAGGGCTACTGATGTTATGATTGCCGGAAAGGTTGCCCTTGTTGCCGGTTATGGAGATGTCGGAAAGGGATGTGCTGCTGCCTTGAAACAAGCTGGTGCCCGTGTGATTGTGACTGAGATTGACCCGATCTGTGCTCTCCAGGCTACCATGGAAGGTCTCCAAGTTCTTACTCTTGAGGACGTTGTTTCTGATGTCGATATCTTTGTCACCACTACCGGTAACAAGGACATCATCATGGTTGACCACATGAGGAAGATGAAGAACAATGCCATTGTTTGCAACATTGGTCACTTTGACAACGAAATCGACATGCTCGGTCTCGAGACCTACCCTGGTGTCAAGAGGATCACAATTAAGCCTCAAACCGACAGATGGGTTTTCCCCGACACCAACAGTGGCATCATTGTTTTGGCCGAGGGTCGTCTCATGAACTTGGGATGTGCAACTGGACACCCTAGTTTTGTGATGTCATGCTCATTCACTAACCAAGTCATTGCCCAACTCGAGTTGTGGAATGAGAAGAGCAGTGGCAAGTATGAGAAGAAGGTGTACGTCTTGCCAAAACACCTCGACGAGAAGGTTGCTGCACTTCACCTTGGAAAGCTGGGAGCCAAGCTTACCAAACTTTCCAAGGATCAAGCTGACTACATTAGCGTACCAGTTGAAGGTCCTTACAAGCCTGCTCACTACAGGTACTGAGCGAAGACAGATCGACAGAGGAGAACAACATTGTCGCGGCATGATTGTTTTGCATTTAATACTTTGATTTTGTTTAGGATACTAGTATTTTGAATATTGTTGGTGATATATTTGGGAGGAAGTGGCATGTTTTGCTGGAAAATGAAATGGTCTTATTTGAAAGTAAGACCAAAATGTGTTGAATAAGATAGAATATGGTTGGTGGTGTGATATGATATTGTAGTAAGTTAGATCCATTTGCTTTTTGGTGTATGATTTTTGTTTCAAGAAATCAAAGCAACACTATTCCTTTTTCAGTTGATTTTTGCTTGTTCAAATTTATTGATGTTGAAGCTGATCTCCCACCACCATATTTTCTTAAATTGGTGTTTTAAGCTTTATTTCACCTACCAAAAAGATAAGATAGTTTAATAGAAGAGTGGAGACCCCATCCCTTTTCAAATGTGGTCATTTCTTTTGTCTTTTGACATCTATTTAATTATGCAAAAGTACTGCAACAACAATAACTAACAAATCCAGTGTAATTTCACAAGTAAGGTTTGCGAAGGAATAATATATATTTGAGGAAGGATAGTATGTACGCAGACTTTACTCGTACTTTCAAATTATCACTTCTTAGTAGTGAAGAAGCACAGACAAGGGGGTGGTAGTATGGGAGCATGGCTAGTTGTAAGTTGATAAGTGAAGGCAAATATTAAGGATGTTTTTTTCTTTTTTCTTTCTTTTGTGTTCCTCGAAATTGTGTGATATTGCTTAAACGGGGCGATTTGTTCGATGTGAATTCATATAATTAACTTCAACTTACTTGGGATATAAATGAAATAAGTGTTGCTATTTTCTATTTGATTTTTTCCTTGTTTGCAGCTTTTGTGATTTGTGTTTAATAGCTTAATTCTTGAATGACAGCCTTAGGGTGCGTTTGGTACGAAGAAAAATGTTCTTAGAAAATAATTGATTTTATCACTTATTTTTTCTTATTTGGTTGGTGAGTGAAAATTTTTTTTCGGAAAATATTTTTTCCGAATATTTTTTATGCTACTCTCCTTACCCCTCATTCCCAAGTCCCCATGTTTCCTTCCCCCCCATAATACCCAATATTTTCACAATTTTATTTTTCTTCAAGAATTTAATTATTCTTTAAAAATTTCACACAAAATCGAAGGAACTAATGTGTTGCCATAACTAAAAAGAAAATACCTTTTTTTGATTGAAAAAGAAAGTACTCTTTCTGCGACATGAAAATAATGTACTCATTTTATTGAAATAAAAGAAAATACATTTTCTACATCATAAAATGAAAATACTTTTTTTCTTTCGAAATATATTTTTAATAAACTGCAGCAACTTAAACATGAAACACATAATAAAGGTGGTTCTCGTTAACTATAAATAGAATTTTATAAATAATAAAATAAATAATTCAGCTGCAATAGAACTACTAACCTTTGAGAATAAGGATAGTGATTTTTATCTCATAATTATTTTTTTACTCTGCAAATGAACTTAATTAACATAGAATTAGTAGATACTTTTACTTCAAAAATATATAAATGAACAAAATGGTAAAATCTATAAAGTACCTAACATTTTAATATTTAGTTTTCCCTCCAAGAATACTGATCTTTCTACATCAAGATTTTGATCTTTAAAAGAATTATCCTTGACATAATTCTAAATTAAAACAAAAAAAAAAAAATCGTAATGAGATGAGGATGGAAAAGTTCTCATAAATTCCCCCAAGGAAGATAATTATAATTTCATCAAACTAAAAGTGTAGAATAAATGTAATTAAAATTACAATACGTTGGTGCAATTTTATGAGATTAACCTGTAGTGACACTTGTTATAAAAGAAAGTACTCATTTATCGAAATGAAAGAAAATATTTTTTTTATGAAAAAAAAGTATTTTTTTGTTGAAATGAAAAATACCCTTTTTAAGGCAATTGCAGTAGTGAGTGAGGAAATCAAGACTCCAATTGGAAACCTCCAATTTGAAGACACTGGACCAGGAGAGCTAAGCAATGGCCAATCTGTACACAAGAGATCATATATGATCGGAAGCCCAACTTTTGTTAAACATGTCTTCAAATTGGTCACAATTGTCAAGCACAGATTAAATAGGCGATTCAAATGCTAAAAATGAAGTCAGTTATACAGAAAGCAATTTGGCAAAAGAAAGAATTAACGACCAGCAACCAAGCCATAGCAACAATGCCAAAACAAATCACTGAAATCAAAAAGCAGGTAGAGGCAAACAAAGGCCAAGATCAGAGGGATGGGTGCTAGGAAGTGAGAGGCAAATTAGCTGCAAAGAACTCTCAAGGGGGCAAAAAGGATGTGAACATCAATGCCTTAAATGGATTCAACATTTTGGTTGAATGTCCTGATAGGAAAATGATTGAACACTTGACAACATCGCTTGAAAAAGGATAGAGTAGTCAAAGAGGAAGAGAAGATAGGCCACCAAATCCAAATTTAACTCAATGAAGCTAGTAGTATAGAATGTTAGGGATATAAATAAAGCCTATAAACAGGCGAAGTTGAAGAAGTTTATTAGTTAGAATAATATAGGATTGATAGCTATACTAGAACATAGAGTACATGCCCAACATGCTACTCAAATAGTAAGGAAGATTGCAAGTGGCTGGTAGTGGAGTACTAATTGCATGACAAATAGCAAATGGAGAATATGGTTGTTGTGGGATGACAACAAGGTCGATGTCAACATAAACAGTATACACCCACAACTCATGCACTGCTCTATGAATGTTTCTAGTCAAAATATGAGCTTTGATATGACTGCAGTATATGGGCTACACACCATAGCTGATAGACGAGCAATGTGGAATGAATTAAATGCAATTGTCACATACCAACAAGAGCCTGGCTAGTTTTTAGGGACTTCAACTCAATCAGGGGTAATGAAGATAGAATTCTAGGTAATCCTGTGGATGAAGCTGAGGTAGAAGACTTTAACAACTTTATGATGAGTAATATTATGGAAGAATTAAGAACAACAGCAAGAAGGTACACCTGGACCAACACCCACATTCACAGCAAAATTGACTGGGTCATTGTTAATAGTGAATGGTTATCAAGCTACCACACTTAGAAGCAGTAGCTATGGACCCTTTATTCTCTGATCATACACCATTGGCTATTGAAATTGAGCGACCTACACTAAGAAGTACAAGACCATTTAGATTTTTCAATCACTTAGCTCAACACCAAGATTTCCTAGACCTAGTTAGACAATGCTGGGATATATCAAATAAGAAGACACGAATGCAAGGTATATGGTTAAAGCTCCAACAGGTCAAGAAGCAATGAAATGGCTTAATGCCAAAGAATTTCCCAAGGTTGATAAAAAGGTAAAGCAAGTTAGCAACAATTGATGGGCCTTCAAACAGAAATGAGAGATCATATGCATCACAACTCTCTTTTTGAACAAGAAAGGGAGTTGAAACTACAACTAGAGAAGTTGGTACTAGTAGAGGAGAGCATCATCAAGCAGAAATCTAGAGCCCAATGGCTCGAACTTGGGGATGCTTACAATGTTTACTTCTTTGCAAGCATGAAGAACAGAATAGTACAGAACCAGATAAGGAGATTAGAAACTGCTGAGAGACATACTATTACAAATCACAAGGGCATTGAGGCAGAAGTCACTCAGTTTTACCACAGGTTGCTTGGATCATCAGCCACAAAATTCTCTGTGGTTCAGCAAGATATTATGGAGGAAAGTTGGGAACTAACGAGGGCCCAACAACTACAATTAATAGGTCCTGTTAGCAAAGAGGAAATCAGTAATGCATTAAAAGAAATTGATGACCAAAAAGCTCCTGGATGTGATGGATTCAACTCTCTTTTCTTCAAAAAGAGCTAGTGCATAGTCGGGGAGGAAATCACGTGTGCAGTCCAGAACTTCTTTGATGCAACAACAATTTTTGAGCCAATCAACTATACATCAATGACTTTGATTCCGAAAGTCAAGAACCCACGACAGGTCAAGGAATTTAGACCCATTTCATGTTGCATAATGCTATACAAGTTGATATCAAAAGTCATCACAATAAGGATGCAACATGTTATGAATAACTTAATTGATGACAGCCAGGCAGCATTTCTACCAGGAAGGGACATAGCCGACAACATTATACTCAGCCATGATCTTGTTAAAGGCTACGACAGGAAAGAGATGTCACCTAGATGCATACTAAAAATCGATTTACAAAAAGCATACGATTCTATTGAGTGGATTTTTGTTGAACAAGTACTACAAGGAATGCTAATACTTTAGCAGAATATTGAAAAGAATGGCCAAAGTGTGCTAAAATGAAGATTATCCTACTGGGATTTGCCGACAACCTACTGCTATTTTGTAAAAAGGATATGCAATCTATCCATATGTTATTCAAATTTCAACACTATTCAAGAGCTTCAGGACTCGGTGCAAATCCTAGCAAGAGGTCTATCTACTTATATTGGGGTTAAACCTGTTCTAAAGCAACAAATATTCAACTTGCTGGGCTTTTCACATGGAGAATTGCCAGTTAGATATCTTGGTGTGTCCTTGAGTTTTAAAGGGCCGTCCAGCACTCAATGCCAACCATTGCTAGAAAAAAAAAATACTAGGAAGAATAACCAGTTGGACTTCTAAATTTCTATCCTATGCAGGGAGATTGCTACTAATAAAAAATATCCTGTTCTCAGTCCAAACATTCTGGTCGTAGGTATTCATACTCCCCAAGAAGATCATAAAATTGATAACCTCGAGTTGCAGAAAATTCTTATGGACTGGAGATAAGGAATGATCAAACAAGACACTGCTAGCATGGGATATTTCTATACCAACCTCAATCTGCAGGTGGCGTGAACTTCACTGAAATGGAGGCGTGGAACAAAGCTGCTATACTTAGACAATTTTGGAATCTATGCAAAAAGGACAAACTGTGAGTCTTATGGTTTCATGCCTACAATTGGAAGGAAGGATTAATTAGTGCGGCAACATATAATCAAGCATCATGGTGTGTCCAAAAGATCATTAAGGCAGGCAAGTACTTGGAGCAAGATGGCATCACCTTGACTGAATTCCTGGGAATAGAAAAGTTTTTCATTAGGAAAATGTACAGGAAGCTCAGGGGGTTTATGACAAGGTACCCTGGAAGAGAATGATATGCAACAACATGGTTGCCCCCAAATGGATTTTCATCCTCCGATACATGAGACAAGCTCTCGTTGGGGCATATTGATGAACCAGATATGTCCACTATGCAACCAACTAGATGAGACCATTTCACATGTGTTCTTTGAATGTGAAGTAACCTCCGAAGTATGGGGTAACTATAATTTTAATATTTGACATAATTAAGTATTTTTACGTACATAAATTTTAATGAATCTAATATTGGATTCAGTTGAACCCTAAATTATAATACAATAACTACATCTCGTGCGCGCAATGTGTGTATGTACATGTATATACATACATATATATATATATATATATATATATATATATATATATATATATATATATACTAGTTGATTTGTACTTCAGCAACTGATTCAAGTGAATTAAAACAATTTGCGAACAGATTTCGCCAAGAACATAACTTCAATAGCAAAAAGTATACTAAATAAAACGACTTTCACTTTTCATAATAAAAATGAAAGATATGTGGGATGTTGAAGATTTGAAGTACTCACAAGATATGTGGGATGTTGAAGATTTGAAGTACTTCAGTGATTTCAAAGATTTGAAGTACTTCAGTGATTTCAAATGGTGTTCTAAAATTGGTCACTGCATAAGTGATTATACCGATTTGACGTATATTTTTGGGCTTTACTCAAATAAACTGATGTAACAAACTAACACATCTAGAGTTGGAATTAAGTGCACAAGTTATTTTTTGCAAACATCCTTATTGAAGGTTTAATAATTGAGTTTTCAAATAAATATCTGTAATATCTCCTATTAAATAATGAGTAGTTAAGGATTTTTCAAAAATAATAATATATATATATATATAATAAATAAATAAAAGAACAAATTAATCTAATAAATCAAATAAAAGTAGTAAACCTAGTTAAACTAAAATAAAGAGACCAAATCCCATTAGGAACATATTTGGCAAAAAGTTAAAAAGGGTTATAGAAAAAAGAAAAAAAAAGAAGAAGAAGAAGAGAGGACAAACTTCTGGAAAAAAAAAACGAAAACAAAAAAAAAAAAAAAA
>MCJB01045693.1:168370-178832 GCA_002018475.1 Nicotiana obtusifolia
CCCCCCCCCCCCCCTCATATTAATGATCTTGAGTCTCTGTCTGATGCAGGATCATTTAGAAATTTATCTCAAATGCAATGAGATTCCAAAAAGGTGCGACAATCAGATAATTAGATCAGAAGCTGGAGAATTTGATCTTGTCAAGCTACAAGAAAAACTTCTTCAACGAGTTCTCAAAACTGAGGAAATCAAAGTTCGCAGTGTTGCTCAAGGCATCAATCTAATCAAAGCAAGACTCGAGTCAAAGAAGGTTCTAATTGTTCTTGATGACATGGACCACAAAAACCAATTAGAATCCTTAACACGAGAAAGAAGTTAGTTTGGTTCGGGTAGTTTAATAACCAATACCATCCGAGACGAGCGATTGCTATGTTGGCTTGGAGAAAATGAGAGATATGAGGCCAAACTATTAAATGATAATGAAGCTATGTTACTTTTTAGTTGGCATGCTTTTGACCGTCATTTCCCACCATAAGATTATGTTAATTTGGCACAAGACATAATCAAATACTCATGTAGGCTACCATTATCTCTTGTGACATTGGGATCACATTTGCAAGGAAGATCGGCAGAAGAATGGAGATGCGAATTCAAAAAACTAAGAACAATTCCTCATTGTGATATCCAAAAGATTCTCAAAATAAGCTTTGATGGACTTGACGGTGATACGCAGACTGTTTTTCTTGATATTGCATGCACCTTCCATGGGTTTGAAGACCATGAAGTTACCAAAATATTAAATGTATGTGGTTTTCATACTAAAAGTGCAATTGCAGCTTTAGTCCAAAAACACTTGCTCCTAAGATCTTGGAATCATTTGCAGATGCCTGATCTAGTGCGAGATATGGGAAGAGAAATCGTTCGCATGGAATCACCCTTAGACCCTGGCAAACAGAGTAGATTGTTCATCCCTCAAAAAGTTCGTGATGTTCTACAAGGAAATGAAGACAGTAAATCCTTCGTCTTTATCTTGGTTATATATTTTTCTCAATTAAATTGTTTCTTGCTTATAATTTATGTTGTTGTCATTATAAGAATCATTTGTGCTTCATCTCTGGTTGGTAAGTATTTTTGTAGTTGTTTGTCAACCATTGTAAACTAGAAATGAAATTTGCTAAACTATAATAAACTCACACCAAAAGCCAAAAAGAATCACCTATTAACAATTATCCAAATCTGTTTGCTGATGCATGTTTCTTCTTAAATTCTTATAAGTAACATGCTTATGGGCATAGACCATAGTATCTCCATGATTAGTTATTCAAAGATATTTGACTTTACTTAACCAAATGCGGAAATTAAGCTTGCTCAAAAGAAATCAGGCATGTGAACGTTTGAAAAATGTTGAATAGGTACATATGTGAAACATTATTTCTAGAACGATATATACACAAATGTTCTTTTAAATATATTCAAATATATTTTCTATCTTCAATTGGCGCTATTATCAGGTTTCTAGATGCAATTTGTTCTCTTTATTCATCTTTTTTTTTTTCCTTTGATAATATCATGTGAACTTATTTAATGGTGCTAGCCAGTTTTGAAAGGCTCTCATCTTAGCTTTTTGAGCAATTTTAAATTTGTTTAACATCCTCTAATGTGTAGGTTCATTTTTGTTGATACATGTGTATTCTCTTTGTTTGTCCACCAATTTGTATAGAGCATTTCCTCACTTATTTTCTGGGACATAACATGAGCTTATAAACTGCAGGGTTCCGAAAATGTAGAAGTACTGAAGGTAGATCGAGGGACATTAAAGGGAGTGAACTTGAGCACCAAAGCATTTGAGCAAATGAAGAATCTTAGGGTGCTTATAATCAATGAGTTACATATTAGTGGAGATTTTGGGCTGTTGTCCAAGAAGCTCAAATGGTTGTCTTGGCAAAACTGTCCTTTAAAATATATACCGTCAAATTTTCCAGCTGACAAACTTGTAGTTCTAGATATGCGGGAGCGTGATATCCAAGAGTTTGGTTTGAATATGCAGGTTTGTCGCTCGATTCTGTAATTTCATGCGTATTGTCATTGCAACTGAGTGGATGAAAATGTTAACTGAAACTATATTTGATTTACTTTTAGTGTTGTAGAAGTTTGAAGAAGCTGGATCTCTCTAATTGCAAGCAACTCAGAAGCACTCCAAACTTCGATGGTTCACTGGCGGAATATTTCCGAGATGTTAATAAACAAGACATACTTCTATTTATTGACAATATCTTCCGTTTCGTCCAAGCAGGATCCGAAAAGACAAATTCCCAATCTTTTCTTTCATCTCGGGAGAAATACAATTGGGAGGGGTTTGATGAGTCTTGAGATTTTGAGTTTCTATGGTTGCTCAAGTCTGACGGAGATCCATCCATCAATAGGAAATTTGTGCAGACTAATTAAACTATATATCCATCTGGTTGCAAAAAGCTTAAGGTTCTTCCGAGCAGCATATGTCAGCTAATATCCCTTCATTTCTTGAACATTAATGGCTGCTCATCTATAAAAGCACTTCCAGATGACCTTGGAGATATGAAAAGTCTAAGATCTCTTTATACATCTTATAACAATTGCCTATGATCAATGGTCAAATGTGTACGCTTGAATATAACTATGAATCGCAACGATGTAATTAACATTAGTGTAGTATATGACTATAACCTTAGTCAATGGACTTATATTGTTGTTATGGAAGAGGGTGAGTGAATGTTAGCCCATTGGTAACTCAGGTTTAACATAACCTTAGTCAATGGACTTATATTGTTGTTATGGAAGAGGGTGAGTGAATGTTAGCCCATTGGTAACCCAGATTTAACATAACTTTAGTCAATGGACTTATATTGTTGTTATGGAAGAGGGTGAGTGAATGTTAGCCCATTGGTAACCCAGGTTTAACAGGGGAGGGTTTGGTTAGAGAGGTTAAAATGAAGGGAGAGGGTCGGTCCATGGAATAAAAGAGGGGACCCCAAACTGTTGGGCCAGGGTTTTCGCGGCCTTAACGTGTAAGACATCCATTGGTCAATTGCTGACTGGATGGACATGTATGTGTATGTGTAATAGACGCGCGTCTGGTCAATGGTCAAATGTGCACGCTCGATTATGATTATGAACCAGAACGATGTAATTAACATTAGCATAGTATATGGCTACAACCTTAGTCAATGGACTTATATTGTTGTTATGAATAACTAATGGCCGATACGTATAACCTTAATGAATGAAATTATATATTGGCTATTACATAAACAATCAATATAATTATGAACTGCAACGATGTAATTAACATAGGTTATATGACTACAAATTCAATAATTTAACAATTGAAGTCAAAATGAACATTAGACAGGAAAATGTTCGAGTAATTCTAGTAGGAGATTCATAATTTCTTTTTCTCCTCACCTTTTGAAAAACCACCACTTGATATGATGTTCAAACAAAATAAATTAAATACCTTAGTGGCATGGAAATTTTGTTCTTCCTCTGTATCTTCCTTTGCCATAATTATGATACAAAATTAAGTCAATAATATAAAATGAAATCCTATTCTTGCTAATCTTTTTTTACCAAATTACCGCCTTAGGCACATCTCTCTTTCTTAGTTTCACGCTGGACGGGCTTCAGGCAGACTGATTTATTTGGAAGCAGTTCCCCTGGTAATTCCGAAGCCAGTCTCAACCAACCGGCCCCGGACTCTCCCAATCCTGGTGAACCCGCAGCGCCTATTGCGCTTCGGCAGCAAAGCTGCCTATAATGCCAACAAACCCAATGTCCCCAGGGCTAATTTACGACACTTGAGGGCTTGGTTAACCCGAGCGCAACACTCGGCGGAGCAGGATGGGAAGGGAATCATACCGAGAAACAGAAGAATTCCGTACGGGTACAACTATTATTTGAACGAAGTGAAAGATCTTTTCTAGACTTCCTCCCTTATTAAATCTATCTTTTCCCTCATCGTCCTTATAAATTGTGGTTTTATTGAGCTTCCTCCCTCTCGGAATAATGTATCAACATTAATATTAGTAGCTAGCTCGTGCAAACTAGTTCGGACATCATAATTATAAAAAAATAAAAAATAAAAAATAACATCAATAGCTAGCATTGAAAGAAACAATTTCATCCACATGAACACAACATCATAAGTAGAAAGAAGAAAAAAACATAAAATTCATAGTCACCCTTTTTTTATATATCATTGATCACCTCTACAACGATAATACTTAGAACAACCTCTATTATACGGATTCGACGGCGGCGGAAGGCAGCGTCGGGAATACGGTTCGCCGCCACCGCCGCCGTTACAAACCGGCTGATCTCTTTTCAAAGCTCCAGGAGAAATATACTTTTTTCTTTCTTCAAGAAATCTTCTACTAATATCAGACTCCATTAATATCTCCAACTCTTCGTTACACTCAGCTATTGTACCATTGCATGGCGATTGGCCAATTACAGAAGTGATTATAAATAAAAGGGAAAGAAAAAGAGTGAAAAAATAGAGGTTTTTTGTGAAAATTGCAGCTTCCATTTTTGGCTTTGTGTGGAATGTGGATAGTATAGTTGGTTCAATTATTTGTAGCTGGCCTTATAGTGACTTTATTTTGCTTTTTATGATAGTGGAAGACACACTAAGAAGCAGAGGGACAGCACTAGTCCACCAACCAAAACCTAACTTTTGTGAAAATATATTAATTTATAAGTACGAAGGGGATGCGATTCGCCAAGCTAGGGCAAATCTTTCCCCTATCTCTAAAGGGGGTTCACTGTAGCACTATCTGACCTTGAAGGTTAAGTTAGTGTACCATGAACCGGACCCGGAGCGGGTACGTTTCATTACCACGAACTCTTTTCCCCTTATACGCTCTAAAAAAAGGGTATGTCGAGTTTTTGGACCCTATGTTCTACTCTAGTTATTGGGAAGCAGAGCCCTATTTGCGGCAGTGAGCTTTGAAATAGTTTAAATAAATAGTTGTGAGACAATTAATAATATGATCTATGCAGGAAAATAATAGTAATACATTTCTAAGAAAAGTATTCAAAGTTTTGATTTTTTATCAAATTTGATTAGTAAGCTTTGTGATTTTAAAGATGTCGTTGAGGATCGTCATTAACCAATCATGTATGGACGTACCATCACAGCTTGAAGTTGATTGGACGCCCTATCAACTTGCAACTTATAAAGAAAATAGCTATAAGTTGGCCATTTTTAAGTCCGCTTTTGATACTATTATAGTTTCATGTAGACATTCTAACTTAGCTACTGATCAAATAGACACCTCAACTCAACAAAAAATGTGTCTCTTATTGCATGTATGTCATCGCATTCCTCGGGAATTTGAAAGAAATTTTGCATTTTTATTGTAGCTAAAATAGAAGTGATCGCATATATTTTTTTTTTAAAAAAAAAAAAGGTTGCACGGTGCATTAAGCTCCCCTATGCACGAGGTCTGAGGAAGGACGAGTCTGTAAGGGTCAATTGTACGCAGTCTTAACCTGTATTTCTTCAAGAGGCCGTTTTTACTGCTCGAACAAGTGATCACGTATGATTAGTATAATGTGAAACCATCATCATATGAGACATGCCATCCTTGCCTACAAGGTGGAGCATTTTCATCATACTCAGCACAACAGCTCCATCTCTTTTTCCAGTTTTTTCTTCCTGTATTTGGCCTCTTATCCTTGTCGTTCCACTTATAGACGATTACTCCGGTTCCGTCGCTCCATTCTCCATCGATTCCTTGGTGCGGCGGAGCCAGAGAAAATAGTCCTTTATCTCCTGTTGGTGCTCAAAAGCAAACATCCATATGGATAAGATGATCAAAGTTTGAATAGCAGCGAAAGAAATTAACGAATAGAAACTAGAAAGTCAAGTGACTCACTAATCATGCATCAATCTCACACAACTGATTAATTTGCCACAGTAAACACTACTGAGAAATGTTTCTATTCACTTCAAAATATTGTGTTTTTGTACTCTTAAACTAAAAGATTCAGCAGTGAAATAGCAAATGAAAGCAACGGTACTAGGATTAAGGGAAAGGGTCAATATAAAAGGAAGATTTTTCAAATAGTTAATTTGATCCTGTGTGATAAAGTTTACGTACACACTACTCTCCCCAGACCACACTTGTGGGATTATACTGGTTTATGTTGTTGTTATCATGTGTGATAAGGACAAGAGTCACTGATCTAGATAAAAGCAGACTATACCATTCAGAGAAAATGACAGGACATCGTGGCAACTCAACTAATTCACCTAAAGCTACTATCTATGTTGCTCGAACTCTCCTTCCTTCAAAAATGTACCACTTTAGGAGGATCTGACACATATCTGCAGAGGCAGATTTAGAATTTTTATGATGGGTGCACCACTAAAGAAAGGAGAAAAAAGAAAGTATTAAGTGAGAATTGATCATAGTTCCTTTAGGTAAATAACTCAGCATTCAACAAAGTGCATCACTTAGCCTCTTTGAAACATTGGCGCCAGCAGATAATATTAGATCATTCATAGAAAATATGTACATAAATTTCTAATTTGACGAAAAGACCATGGGTTCACGTGCCCCATATATAAACCTATAAGTCTGCCCCTGTGAATCTGACGGCATTTTTAAGAGTGAAAGCAAAATTTACATAGCTCAACAACTTAAAGATAAATGACAGGACATCGTGGTAACTCAAACAATGTATTCACCTAAACCTATGGCTATAGCTCCAGACCAAACCAGAACGCAGACGGTGGCAATTCTAGATATCCAAATGTACGGCAGACCTATATTGTTCGTACTCATCAAAAATACCGCCGGTTGTCTCTCGGATCCTCCAAAAGTAGCGCGTTTTTGGACGTTCCAACACGGTTGCAACAGCATTTTTGAGAGTATGAGCAATATAGCAGCGGACTACCCCTGGAAACTCCCATGCTCCTATTTGTCCCTAAACCTATTCTATCTATCCATGTTCGTTCCTCTTTCTTCTTCACATGCATTTCCAGTTTTCTCTAATAACCTCAATCACTTCAAAGTTCTCTTTTCAGCTTCTGGCATACAAAATTGCAGCAGATTCAACACAATTGTTTTCCTTCATATGACAACATGTTACTAGACGCTATACAACCCAGACGTTTTATCCTTCTTTGACTTGCTCTTCTATAACTTATATGTTGGTCGGAAATGGTATCTTGTGCACTTCTAATAATGTACAAAGAAATATCTGAATACTAGGAGTAATTGCCTGAACACTCTGCCTCATAATTATTAATTCTGTTTAATATTATCCCCTTTTTTCTATATATTCCAGATTCATCTACTTAACACTTTACTTTCACTTATTCCATTTTCAAATGAAAGAGGCAACAGAGGGATAAGATGGGCTTCTTACTGAGGCGAGCAAGGTTCATTGATTCCTTAAAATATATACTTTGAAGAAGTATTAGCAAAATCAATGCGACAGACTAAAAACTTCTTTTACTAGAAGACCTTAGGACTTCTTATGCTGCTCAACTTCCCATAAATATGCAGAGCCATAACCAGCTATGCTGCTTGGACCCTCTAAAATATTGTCGCACCTGTGTTAGATCCTCAGATATTATCGAACGTTGGAAGATCTGACGCACATGCAACAACATTTTTAAAGAGCTTGAACAGCATAAATAACCAAATAAGCTTTTCCATTTTGGGAAAAAAAATAAAATAAAGTGAACCGAGCACCTATTGGTAACTAGAAACTTCTGATAAGACACATATATTTAAGCTGGCGATGCAACACAAAAACAAGGGAAGAAGATGCAATAATCATGCTAATGGTGTGGAATAGTTCCTAAGGACAATCCCATCCTCAGAAGGGGAGCGTTGGCGTAGCTAGTAAAGTTACTGTCATATGACTAGAAGGTCACCGGTTCGAGTCGTGGAAATAACTTCTTGCAGAAATACAGGGTAAGATTGCATACAATACACCTTTGTAGTCCGGGCTCTTCTTCGGACCACACACATAGCAGGAGCTTAGTGCACTGGACTGACATTTTTAAAATCCCATCCTCTAGATGTAGTGAAGGCAACACTAATTTGAAAGAATAATTTTGAGCAATCACTTCATGTGCCCTATTATAAAGAACAAAATGGTTCCTTCAGACGACAAAAGGCAAGATTTTGGACAAAACTGAAGTTCCAAAGCATGCCATCAAATTACCAATCCGAAGTCGTTTAAGCGAAAGACAAACTTTGGTCAACTCTTATAATTTAAATTTCCGACAATGGAACTAAGTTAATTCACTCCAAAACCTTCCCGGAACCGAAAAAGTACTTATTTTTCAGCTATTTCTAACCATTTTTATTTCCTACCAAGAAACATAACCCATAACACTTATTTTCTTTATATAGAGAAAATAGAAACAAAGGGAAGCAGCAAAATCAAGAAATGGGAGATGATAACTACCATTAGTGTGGCCGTGAAAAGAGCAGGCAATAGGGGAATTATCTTTATCTTTATAAAGAGTATTGCACCTCAAACATTTCTTCTTATTTTGGGAATTCACAATTTGCAGTCTTTTTCCAGCTCCTCTTTCTAAAGTTGGTTTTCTCCAACAAGAAATATTTGAAGAATTGGGAAACAATATATTTTGGGGAAGAAGATTTTTGTAAACCAAATTCATGAGAAGAAATGAAGAAACGGTTAGCAGCTGCTTGCGGAAAGCTGGAAAATTCACAACTGATATCAGTGGTTATCCATTGGCATCCTTCAATTTATTTGACATAGTTTAATTCGGCATAATTTAATAAAAATATAACTTTTTTAAAAATATTTTGCGATCTTAAATTGTTGTATTTGTGAATTCTAAAACTTATAATTTTAAACATATCGTAACATTTAACATAATTTATTTCATTTTATTGGACTAAAATGGGTCAATTCGCTTTGACAGTTCTACCTATGATCCAAAAAGAAAGTTAGCATATGATAATAAAGAAAGAAGTGGTCTCTCTCTATATATATAATGTATAAGTATAATTAATGTATATATATATAATTTGTATATACAGACTAAAATAAATAAATATTGAATCTGGTCAGTTATTAATGTAACAAACCTATATTTTAATGGAATCTTTACATAAACAGCAAAAACACATAGCACTTTTTTTTTTCTCTAACCAATATATTATTTTAGGTTGTCATGTTTCAAGGTCCTTGAAGTCAAAGAGTAATGTTATTAGTACTCAAAATTCAAAGTACACCTATTATATTTGGTATTTAATTTCGTTTGTTCTTGAAATTAGGCAACTTTGTTTTGTTATATATTAGGTATAGAGTATATGTGTTGTGTTGCCAAATAAGTAATAACTCCAAAACAAAGTTAGCGCAGAGTTTATTTGAATAAGTAAACTATTAACTGTGTCATAAAAATCACATCCTATTGTATACGGGTAAAATCGAGCTCATGAGACATCTCTTTGATGAAGCAAACAGAGCAAGAGACGTGACGGCAAGGAACCAGAATCGAGACAAAGAGGCCCTCGAGCCGGGGTCCGGGCAAAACGCCCGGCCTTGGGAGTATCGGGGCCGTGAGCCCAAGTTCAGCTCGAATCTCAAAGGCCTCGGAGAGCACTACCAGGTAATTGAGCACGACCAACAAAAGGTCGTGATATCTGTGACCAGCCGATATCGCGGCATGGATCTCGGCACGTATCGGCAGAGAACTGGTGATTAGTTAAACAGAAGACTTTTTACCTTTTATAGAATTGTACTTAGGGTAAAACTCCCCCACTATATAAAGGGGGAGGGGTCTGATTGTTCATTAAACATATTGTAGCACGCATACCAAGGCAATATACTATTATTTTCCTGTTATTCAAAATTCTTACACTTGTTGATCAGTGTTCTATTACTATAAGTCTGGAATCGAGGACGAATATCTCATTGAGGCTGCCGTCGGATCCATAATCATCCCTTCCCCTTGTTTTCGAGTGGTTTGCCAATTTATTACAACTTTTTTTCTGTTCACTCTGATAATGTTTATCGTTTTTATTGAATTAATTCACGTATCTTTAAAATCACTAACAAATTTAATTGTTATCCGTTTTTTTAGGGTAAATTCTTGTTAATTTGTCAAATATCATTTGAGATTTACTGCCTTGTTATGACACGAGGTTGAGTTGTCAAGATAATGACAATCTAGCATGTGGACCTAGAGGGAAATCATGTGAAAATCTCAAACTATACATTAAAAAATTTAAATTATATAGATGGACAATATAAATACTTTTATTTTATTAATTAATACATTTAATTTGTTATATAAATTACTTTTTATATCTTTAGGGCTATCAATTAATGTTTGTTTAGAAAAATATCTGCAAACGTCTTTTAAGTAATCAAATGGAGTTTTATCTTTTCTAAGTTGTGCATAGAATTTATACTCCTAAACAAATTCCATATTCCAACAAAAATGATCTCATTGTCAAAAACCTATGCGTACTCCCCCCCCCCCCCC
>MCJB01045693.1:182915-222583 GCA_002018475.1 Nicotiana obtusifolia
CCCCCCCCCCCCCCCCCCAATTTTTGGGGGGTAGATTTGGTTTTGTGGGGTAGGAAGGGGTGGAAGAGGGGTAAGTGTGTGTAGTGGAAAAGATAAACTTTGCTAAAAGATCTGTCTTTTGTGAGCAAAAGGGCATCTTGAGTGTTATTATGGTATTCTTTAAAAATCATTAAGTGTTCTTCACGCTTCACTAAATTATACTACAAGATGTTAAAGACCTTACAACCTATAAAGTTTAAATCTTTTGTTCGCCTCTGATTATATGGTTAATTTCTACAGGAACAGGAAGGGGGAAACCTGACTACTTAGCTACAGTAGATGTAGATCCTAATTCACCATCTTATTCCAAAGTAATTCATAGGCTGCCTATGCCTTATGAGGGCGATGAATTGCATCATTCTGGTTGGAATTCCTGCAGTTCTTGTTATGGAGATCCTTCAGCTGCTCGACGATATCTCGTCCTGCCTTCACTTGTGTAAGAACTATATCTCTGCTTTCATGTTTGTTATTAACCTTTAGCCATCATCACCTACAATGTAGCGAATGGTGTTAAATTTAGCTCAAAAGCGTTTCCGTGATTATAAATTTTTAACTTGTGGATGGGGCTATGTTTTTATAATAACCCTCCTAGATGAGTGGCCCAATCACTATACTTCCGCTCCTCCTTTATTTATTATTACTTATATCATCAATATGAGTTGTTTCTGTCAATGTTGCGACTGAGGCATAATTGTTGTTGCTGTTGTTGTATCATCAATATGAGTTGTTTTTGCCAATGTTTGGGACTGAAATGTAGTTGTTGTTGTTGTATCATCAGTGTGAGTCTTGGTTTGATCCTTCTAGTCCATGTGAATATTTATGTGAAGGCAGGGAAAATTTAGCTATCCATTTTGATGACTATATGCAACTTATATGATATTCAAGCTTTTCCGTAAATTTAACTCTTGCAGATCAGGACGCATTTATGCAATCGACACGCAAAAGGATCCAAGGGCTCCCAGTTTGTACAAAGTTGTTCAGCCAGATGATGTCATCCAGAAGACAGGATTAGCATTCCCTCATACCGCTCACTGTCTTGCTTCTGGTGAGATACTGGTGTCATGTCTCGGCGACAAAGATGGAAACGCTGAGGGGAGCGGATTTCTTCTTCTTGATACAGACTTTAACGTGAAAGGAAGGTACTGTATAGTTTGTACTCTCTCGCGAGCTGAATCGCCTCTATCAGTTTTGTTTGTATCCACTCGCCTTGGTCTCTCGCATATGGTTTTCTTTAAAAACCAACCTAGTAGTTAAGAACAAGAAAATTACAAGAGTCTCTACGTCTAAGGAGGAACAGAAACGAACTTTTATCCTCCATTTTGACGTGCATGCGATGGCGTTAAGACCAATAATATTTTGCTATTTTGTCCGTAACTTTCAGTTCCTGTCCTCTTGACGGTTTATTAAGGAAAACTGAAGTTCTGTAGTTTTAGTGGAACTAGATTATGCTCAATGCCTAAGTGAAAGCAGATTTTGACGCCTTTATTATATTTTAGATGGGAAAAACCAGGGCATAGTCCGCTCTTTGGTTATGACTTCTGGTACCAGCCTCGACATAACACCATGATCAGTTCCTCTTGGGGAGCTCCATCCGCTTTCACAAAAGGTTTCAATCTCCAGCATGTTACTGATGGACTTTACGGTCGGCATTTGTATGTCTACACATGGCCTGGTGGTGAACTAAAACAGACATTGGATCTTGGAAACACCGGCCTCCTGCCTCTAGAGGTAATCAAACTCCCCTCTTCCCCCTTTGTAACTTTGCGCCATGATTTATCCTGCTGAATTACATAAATATATCCATTTTCCTTATGTCATCTATAGGTTAGGTTCCTGCATAATCCATCTGAAGCGATTGGGTACGTGGGGTGTGCTTTGACCAGTAACATGGTGCGATTTTTCAAGAATCCAGATGGATCGTGGGGTCATGAGATAGCAATCGCAGTAAAACCGGTGAAGGTGCAGAACTGGATTCTTCCAGAAATGCCTGGTCTTATTACTGACTTTCTGATCTCTCTTGACGATCGTTTTCTATACCTGGCAAACTGGCTACATGGTGACATTAGACAGTACAATATCGAAGATCCTGCCAATCCTAAGTTGACTGGCCAAGTATTTGTTGGAGGAGTGTTTCAAAAAGGAAACTCTGTACTTGCTGAAGCTGAAGATGGTTCAACATACCAAGTGGATGTCCCAGAAGTCCAGGTACTGTCAATCCTCTCCATAACAGTTCATTTGTTCCAATATTTTTTTGATGCTATAGTGAAGTGCTGTTATAGAAGATCTATATCTATAACATAGCATAAACATCGGTTATGAGAAAAACTTGGCTTTTATAGTGAATGGTTGTTATATAAGATGTTGTTATAGAGAGGTCTAACTGTAATTAGAATTGAAACTTAACATCTCAGTAATTATAGTAATGCCCGCAGGAAATGACAAGTTGTAGGTTTTCCCTTGCTCAAAAAAATATGATGATGCTCCCAAATTCACTACTTATATCAGGAAAATATGAACTCATTTAGTCAAGGTTTAGCATTTTGTTTACTTCTCAAGTCTCAGCTGTGGTGCGTAACTCAAATATGGTTGATATTATTAACTTAGATTGTTTACGTCTACTCCTTTGCCCGAGTGTTGTTTTAGATTCATGTGCACAATCAACATAAATGACCTCGTGAATTACTTTCAGGGACATCGGTTGAGAGGGGGACCTCAGATGATACAGTTGAGTCTAGATGGAAAGCGTTTGTATGCTACAAACTCATTGTTTAGTGCATGGGACCGTCAATTCTACCCGGAGCTATTGCAGAAAGGAGGTCACATATTACAGATCGACGTTGACACTGGGAAAGGTGGCCTTGCTATAAACCCGAGATTTTTCGTTGATTTCGGAGCAGAACCTGATGGTCCATCCTTGGCTCATGAAATGAGGTATCCTGGTGGTGACTGCACTTCTGATATTTGGATATAAGTAGCTAAAATCTGATCAAGAATAAACTCTGGTGATTCTGGTCCCATGTTGTTACATTAGCTACTGAATATCCAATGTATTCTGTTAGTGAAACAAATGTCTGTACTGTACCTTAAAACAACACTTCAGTAATTTTGGCTTACACTTGTCTTTTAAATTTCCTCCTCTTGTTCCTCATCTTTACATCTTTTCATCACAAATGGCTCCTTATCTTGTTGGTCCTTTTCTTGTTTTCAGAACTTTTAAAACTACTAACATTTATCTTAAGCATCATCTGCAAAAGCTTCTGTTTTTCTTCTTTTCTGTTTTCCTTTTTATGGGGGGTGGTTGAGTACTTACATTGTAGAAAAGATTGGAAAAAAAACTATTTTTCTCCTTAGAAATGTAAAGCTGAATTAAACAGCATTATTTCAAGCTAATACAATGGATTAATATAAATGAAAAAATTATCACATCTACAGCTTTTCCTAGTATTTTTTTCTAGGTCAGAGTCTTCAAAGCACCTCCACCCACGACCGTTAGGTCCTGGGTTCGAGTCACGCTAGAGGGAAAGTGTGAAAACACTATATTAGGAGGGAATTTAAAAATTAAAATAAAAATAAAAAATGGTGACATCCACCAAATGTCATCTTTTTTTTTAGCAGTAAAAGGGCTGAGTTTGTTACCAAGTAACCTCATCAACTATTCCTTTTTGTGAATCAACCATCCATATAGGTAGAATTCACATTATAGGGGCGGAGCTAAGGGGGTTCATTTTGCCAAAAATTATACTGTATATATAATGTTAAAATTATTTTTCTATATATATATATATATATAGTAGATGTTGAATTCTCTTACAGCTTGTTTGGATGGTTGTAACATATTGTGTTACATCGTATTGTTACTTTAAATACGATGTTTGTTTATTGTATCGTATCGTTAAATCCGTCATTATGTAACGACGAAATGTGCACTTTATGTAACGATCGATTTGGTGTGGTTGTATCGTTATCTTGTCTTTTTGTCTCATCTCGCCCTTCGTTATTATTAAATAATTTTACCCCGTATCATAATTTTTCTTTATAATATTACAATTTTATTCTTCATATTATTGGTGTATGATATCATGAAACAACAACAAACGATACAATCTATCTAAACATTGTATTCATCAAACGATATAGTACAACACAATACAATATAATACGATACATTATGAAACGATATATAACGACCATCCAAACAAGCTATTAAGTTTTTCCATCTATTTACTTCTTTATACTTTGAATATCCTCACTCAAAATTTTAACTCCGCACAAGACCAATTATTTTCTATGGTAATTGACAAATAAATCGTCTTTTATTCTTTTTGTAATCACGTATACCCTCATCTTCAAGGAAAAATATTATTAACTAGATAAAAAGAAAAATAACTAGAAGCATATTCAAATAAAAAATTTGAGATCTAGAAAAAGAAAAAATATAAGCAAATATACTAATATAATCTAAATAACTAACTAAAATGGGATTGTACAGAGAGAGAAGCACAAAGATGAAAATAAAAGAAATTAAGAAAAAGAGAAGAAGAAAAAGAAAAAAAGAAAAAGGAATCTGGAAAGAGGGAACACACAAAATAAAATTAGCTCTGCATTATTGTGAGTGAAATAAGGCCCCATCTAGGGTGGTGGACCTGGCAAGGGACATTTAGACCATGGTGATTGGTGAAGCCAGAATTTTTATCAAAGAGTATCAAAATATAAATAATTAGATATATCAAAAAGTTAAGAAAGTCAACGTATAATATATATATATATACATATATATATCAAATAAAAAAAATTATCTAACAATATAATGTAATTTTCCGGCGAAGGGGTGTCAAAAGACACCCCTTGGATTAATGTAGCTCCGCCACGGACCATGGTATCTATAGCCACTTTGTGACTTGGGGTGCCACTTTTTGTTTATATACATTTTCTACGTGAAATACTAGTGAAATACTACTGCGTACAGGAAATTCAACTTGAGTGACTGTATAGCATACCATCATCTCTCCTATACGTAGATCCGCCCCCAGTTGATATATCGTATCTTTAAGGGATAAGAAAACTTGTACGAGATTATTCGTTATGAGAAAGAAAAGTTGCATGTAATATCATTTCTTAAGAGACATTACACAAGCCCATTAAATTTATGTTCCACATCGAAAGTTATAAATTCAGTTGAACTTGATGCAATCTCTTGAAGAAGGGCCTGCCGTACGTAGGGGTGAAGAAAGCTCCTTCTCTTATAGGAGAGGCGCTATTGAATGAAAAAGAAAGTTACTGACCGCTAAACATGCTCCTTCTGAGAATGGTTTTACCCCGCTCCTCAATCTTATTCTGTTTCCGATCCTGCTTCAGATTCTCTTTCAGTTGTGGCTGAAGAGAGGATGACGTAGACAAGAATCAACCTCTTCCCGGTGAGGTTTTGATGTATCGCAGAATCCGAAAAGCAGCTTCTAAGTGAGATGATCTCGGCAGTTTATGAATCACTCAAACGAGCCTTTCTAGCCGCATCTGAATCGGTGCTAGGGGAGTGCAGAATAGACCAGCTGAAGATGGAAGAGTGAACGTTGTCGAGCCTAGAGCCCGGGAAGCTCTAAAGGTAAGTTCAAGTCGGAAACATAGCGGGGGTTCTCAAGCTTAGGAGAGGAGCGTTAGCAAGATGTAGCGCTAGCTAGGTTAGGGTAGCGCTTGCCATAAAGAAGCTAGCCAGAAAGCAGGTCAGGCAGGCGAGCGATAGTACAAGCAAGCTAACACGCGGGCGAGGTTGATCTCATGGAATAAGGCAGAATTTCTAACAAAACTTTCCACCTCTTGCTTTCATAGAAAAAAGAATTTAGGAGATGAAATCCCGATTACATTACTGCAGGCCAAAATTTTATTTGAAAGAGCAAGCCAGAGAAAAGAAGCGTTTAGATAATACTTCCTCTACTCCTATTTCGGCTCTTATACATGCTGCTGTCACCTTTCAAACCAAGCTCTTGGTGCCTGCTTTAGCTTGCCGAAAAAAGATAGAAGAAACTCCGCTGAAAGTAGGGATTAGGGGTAGCTCCCTTGTCGACCAAGGAAAGCGGGTCAGTTGATTGGCAAGCCGACTGATACGGCCCCTTCTTCTGCTGCGGTTGAATCGGATAAAGCTGGTTAGTGTCGTGAGCTGTAGGAAAAGATAGTAGCGAACCAGAAGAAATTCCCGTAGTTGCATAAGGGGGACGTTGAAAACATTCCAGCAGATAGTATGTAATACTCTTATCAAAACGAGCACTATNGCTTCCATAAGTCTCCTATCCTAAGTTTCTTTCTTTGCATGAATCAAGTTCTTCGACAGGACCATCCCGACCGAGGGCTAATCATAGATCTACTATGGTCTTTTTTTTTATTCTTTTATCTTATTTCCGGTTAAAAGCCTTTTCTGGAAGCATTATGTTGAGTCACTCCAAGAGTAGAATCAGCAGCTCACCTCACGTTTTAGGAACCAAATGAGGAATCACACGTAGACGGACCTGAGCATTCTCCTGCTCTACGGAGCCCTCTGGAGCTAGAGTTGGGGCTGCTTGACGCTCTTCTCCTTTCGAGTGAATTGAATTACTTCGGCTCGGATGCCTTTGATCAAATGGAAGGATGGATGCCTGCCTTTAGCGACTTCGTTCGGTCATTCCTTCTTTACTTGTTCGCTATGGCTTGAGAGTTAATCGCACGAGAGAGTAAGTAAGAGATTGAAAAGAGGATCATTGGACCTCGCTCTCGGGCCCAGAGGCAGAGCAAAGAAAGCCTTAGATCTTTGCTTGTTTCGTGGTATGGACCAAAGCAAAGGTTCTGCTGCTATCGACACCTACCCAATTAACCAAAAGTATAATCGATCGAGACCGAAGCTTCTGCAATTGTGGAATTCCGTTCAAATAGAAAGCTTTTTGGCCAGTTCAAGGTCAGTCGTGAGCTGTAGGAAAAGATAGTAGCGAACCAGAAGAAATTCCCGTAGTTGCATAAGGGGGACGTTGAAAACATTCCAGCAGATAGTATGTAATACTCTTATCAAAACGAGCACTATACTCTTTCTTAGTTTAGGCCTAAGATGAGGAAGAAAATAAGCAGATTTTGGCTTGGCATTACTATTGTTGCACCAGTCTTCCTTCCTTTTTAGTATAATAAGGCTAGATTTTTGCCATTCGGCCTAACAGCACCAAAGAAGGTGGGTTTTACTTTTTATCTATAAAAAAAAGGAGGTATCACCAATATGGAAAATAACATTAAATATTTGTCGAATTTACATGCAAAAACGCAAAGGTAGATTCAAAATTTAAATTTTATGGGTTCAAATTTAAGATTTTTAGCATTGAACCCATAATATATTTGAAGTTATCGATTCATATATATTATTTATTACAATTCTAGTGAAATTTTAAAGATAATTTTATGATGTGTCAAAAAAAATGAGTTCGAATAAATCCAGTATTGTAGAGCGGGATCCGCCCCTACAAAAAGGCAGACATACAAGTTTGGGATGCCAAACTCATATTGTATAACATTTTGAACATCAATGATCAATGGAAGCCAAATTATCAATTAAAATACCCGTATAAGATGCATAAAGAGATCTTAGACTTTTCATATCTCCAAGGTCATATAACCTATGTTAATTACATCGTTGCGATTTATAGTTATATTGATCGTTTATATAATAGTCAATATATAATTTCATTCATTAAGGTCATACTTATCGGTCATTAGTTATTCATAACAACAATATAAGTTCATTGACTAAAGCTGTAGTCATATACTATGCTAATGTTAATTACATCGTTGCGTTTCATAGTTATAATTAAGCGTACACATTTGACCATTGACCATACGGCGTGTATTACACATACACATACATGTCCATCCAGTCAGCAAATGACTAATGGATGTCTTACACGTCAAGGCCGCGAAAACCGTAGCCCAACAGATTGGGGTCCCTTCTTTTATTCCATAGACCGACCCCCTCCCCTCATTTTAACCTCTCTCTAACCAAACCCTCCCCTGTTAAACTTGGGGTTACCAATGGGCTAACATTCATTCATCCTCTTCCAAAATCGATCATAATCACTCACCCATTTTTTTTGTTTTCGTTTATTATGTGTTAATCTCGTTGTGATTGAGCTTCGTTTGGTCTGTGCTTTCGGTTCCAGTGACGTTATATGATCTGAAGGTTCGTTAGTCTCTTTTCGATTCCATCATTTTCACGGCCTGGAAAAAGAAAAAAAATTAGAAATGGAGCTTCAAATTTAAAAAAATAAAATGGAGGAATAAGGTATTTTAGAAGGAATGCATAAGAAGACACTTAAATACAACCTATTTTGTATCATTGGGCGTCGGGAAGGGGGCTTTCATGCTCTGTGCGTCGTGTTTATGGGCATGGTCAATGATCAAATATATTTATTAGTTATCGAAAAAATGAATTCGAGTGTTCAAATGAAAAGTTGAAAGTTCACGTATCGGCTTTTAAAAATCCTACAAGTTTAAGTGGCTAAGTAGCCATTCTGCCGAAGAAAATCCTTACTAAATCGATTTTTTCGAGATATGGGCTTAATGTGGATCGGTTTAAAGCAGCACCTAGACGTTTAGGGGTCGTTTGGTACGAACACAAGTAATGCAGGGATTAGTAGTGCAGGGATTAGTAATGCAGGGATTAGTAATGCAGGGATTAGTAATGCAGTGATTGTAGTGTTGGGATTATTTTTTATCAAGTGTTTGGTTCATTGTATTAAAAATTAATTATGCAATGTATAAGTTTGGATTTAGTAATTTTAAGTCTTATCCATGTATAGCTAATCCATGGATTAGTAATCCCTTCCTTTCCATGGTATTAGTTAATCCCTCATATGAGTTATAATTAATCCATGTATTAGGTAGGAGTAAATTGAATTGACCAATCAAACATGGTATTGGACGGATTAAATTTTTATACGGGAATTATTTTACTTAATACGGCCTACCAAACGACCCCTTAGAGTCTCATGCGAGTAACGTCTCAACAGGTGAGACATTCGACTTGTGCACGCTTACGCCTTGAATTTTTCGGCTACATGTATTTTATTTACAAAACAAATATTCTAATATAGTTTTATATAAATGCTATTTTTATTTTCAGAAATTGAAGTTAATAGTAATTCGTTAGTTTCCCTCTCTTAAAACACCGGTTATGAATGCATCACTCTCAATTTCTTCACCAACTTCAACAATGCGCCAGATTCCATTTCCCTACCGATGGTAGAAAGTTACATGCTCAAATAGTCAAGATTGGCTTAGACAATTGCTCGCTAAAGCTTTGCAACAATCTCATAGATGCGTATGGAAAATGTGGCCTCCTAGACAACGCTGTCCAACTGTTCGATGAAATGCCCCAAAGAGATTTAGCTTCATGGGCCTCAATTTTTACTGCACACAATGAAGCCAGCCAACACCAAAAGACCCTTTCCCTCTTTCCCAACATGTTTTTGGATGGTCTTTGGCCTGACCATTTCGTTTTTGCTAGCATTGTTAAGGCTTGTGCTAACTTGGGGACTTTGAAAGTTGGCAAACAAGTGCATGCTCAGTTCTTGAAATCAGAATTTTCTCATGATGATGTTGTTAAGTCTTCTATGGTTGATATGTATGCGAAATGTGGATTGCCTGATAATGCAAGAACTGTTTTTGACGGGATATTGGTGAAGAATATGATTTGTTCATCTGCAATGATATCGGGGTATGCACGTGTTGGGAGAAAGGGTGAAGCTTTTGAGCTACTAGGGAAGTTGCCAGTAAAGAATTTGCAATGTTGGACTGCTTTGATATCTGGGTTTGTGCAAAATGGGAACTTGATTGATGCCATTGATGTATTTCTTGAAGTAAGAAGAGAAGGGGTTGATATGAAGGACCCGTTTATTCTTTCGAGTATAGTAGGAGCCTGTGCTAACTTAGCAGCACTACAGCTCGGGAAACAGATTCATCGATTAGTTTTAGGACTTGGTTATGAACTTAGTTTGTTTGTTAGCAATGCCCTTGTGGATATGTATGCAAAGTGTAGCGATATTGTGGAAGCAAAGAGGATATTTGATAGCATGTTGACAAGAGATGTTGTATCTTGGACTTCAATTATTGTTGGGATGGCACAACACGGGCAAGCTATTGAGGCGTTATCATTATATGAGCACATGACCTTGGCTGGTGTGAAGCCAAATGAAGTAACTTTTGTTGGATTAATCTATGCTTGTAGTCATGCTGGATTGGTAAGTAAAGGTCAGAGTCTATTTAAATCCATGATTAAAGATTATAAATTAAGTCCTTCTTTGCAGCATTATACATGCTTATTAGATCTGTTTAGTCGATCTGGTCACCTTGAGGACGCCGAGAACCTTCTTAACACGATGCCATTTCAGCCTGATGAAGCTGCTTGGGCTGCTTTATTGAGTGCTTGTAAGCAACACGGAAATACTGAAATGGGAGTTAGGGTCGCCAATCGCTTACTAATTCTCGGACCAAAAGATCCTTCAACTTGTATACTGCTGTCAAATACATATGCTGGTGCAGCTTTGTGGGAAGAAGTATCTAAGTTGAGGAAGCTGCTGGCAAATTTGGAAGTTAGGAAAGAACCTGGTTACAGTTCTATAGATTTGGGAAAAGAAACTACAATATTCTATGCTGGAGAGGCATTGTATCCTATGAAGGATGAGATTTTTGCGCTCCTAAAGGAGTTTGATTCTGAGATGAGGAAGAGAGGTTATATTCCTGACACCACGTTCGTTTTGCATGATATGGAGCAGCAAGAGAAGGAAAGGCAGCTTTTTTGGCATAGTGAGAGATTGGCTGTGGCTTATGGACTTCTGAGAACTGTTCCTGGATCAGTAATAAGGGTGGTGAAAAACCTTCGAATTTGTGGTGATTGCCACACAGTTATAAAATTTATATCAAGCATTACTGGTCGTAAAATTGTCGTTAGAGATGCTAATAGATTCCATCACTTTGATAAGGGGATATGTTCATGTAATGACTTTTGGTGATTGTGTGTCTCCAACTGTTAATTATAAATTTGCAAGCTGTACATTATTTGACGTCCATCGTTGGAGACTCTTTCAAATATGGACAGCCCGATATACTAAGCTCCCGCTATGTGCAGGATTCGGGAAAGGGCCAGACCTCTTTCAAATATACCTGTGCTTAAGGTATCAAAAGCTGGTGGTGAGTCTTTCACTTGCTTTCAGGTGTTTTCGGAAGTGATCTTGTATCTAACATGAAGAGTGAAACTATTTCTACTGGATATAAGGAAAATTTTGAGTTGGTAGACACTGGAAAGAAGATAATGGTGATGATCATACTTTGTTTAACCCCTATTGTGTTACATTGCTTTGAACTCTTCATAACTCTTCGGAAAAGTCACTCCAATTTCCTGAGTTTTCTTTAGCAGGAGATATCTGTAGTATGGGAATGTAACAAAATACCTATGAATTTTAGTGAAAGAGTTATTCCTCAAGACATTTGACATCTCACCAATGCCCTTGAGGGCACATTATTATGTTTCTAACAAGATTTTTAGACTTAAACAGACAAATGTATAACATATTTCTTTGAATTTGACATCATAGTTCCTACATGTTATTTTTGAGGGATTTATTGTTCTCTCAATCCATATTTTTTCGTTTTTCCTCCATCTGATTGATTTCACATTAGTTAGATTATACCATGTAATTAGGGAGGTCTAAGTGTGGAATAATCGAACAAAAATTAAAATACACATGGAATAGGGGAAAAATAGCAACAACAGTTACATCTCCCAAATTGAATGTAATGTTTTAATTCAGGAGACAATATTACATGCTTATTGAACAAGTTTGTGGTACAAAAGTAGTTAATTTGCCTTCAATTACTACTTTTACATCCTAATAAATATACAGTTCTATTAGATGTTTTCAATTACAACCACTATATTATCATTACAAACACATTTTAATGGAAAAATAATCTGAAAACCCGTTCGCTGGTAGCAATTCAGATCTTGCAGCTTTCATAGAAAAAAGAGTGAGGAGATTCCAAAGAAAGGAATCATTTGTACAAGTTCTCAATTTGCTCTTTGTAGAGAGCTACAATTTTGTCTCTCTTGATTTTCATGGTTGGTGTTAGTAAGCCACTATCAATCTGCATGCCAAAAAATAAACTGTATAAGATATACAAATAGCCTTGACATTTAAATCAAATTGTCAAAGAAGTACAGTTAGTAAATGGTACCGCGAAAGGTTCATCGACAATAAGGATAGGTCCAACTTGAAATGAGCAACCTGAAGTCCTGCATTTTTGACAAAGATGGCACATGATTTTTATTTTAATGGAACTGGAAAGAAAATTACTGATAGGACATAAGTAGGAACACAATGATATATCAGCATAAGTAAAACGGATTCGGTCAAATGTCAGACATTACAACAACAATTAGTATGAAATAAAGAATGGAGTTAAGACCCTTCCAAAATCATATAAGGCCAGCTCGATGCACTAAGCTCACGCTATGCGCGGGTCTGGGAAGGGCCGGACCACAAGGGTCTATTGTATGCAACCCTACCCTGCATTTCCGCAAGAAGTTTTTTTGATAACTCAAACTCGTGACCTCCTGGTCACATGACAGCAACTTTACCAGTTATGCCAAGGCTCCCCTTCCTTTCCAAAATCATAATACTAGGGTTAATTTGGTGATTTGTGCATCATTTACACATTTCCGTCATGAAGTGTCCATTTGCTAGGTAAAGAAGTTTCCTGATATAAAATATCCGGGTTACTTGATCAATGTAGAAGCTGTAAGGCCTTACCATTTTCTTAACTCCTCGTATAATAGGCCAACTGCTTTTTCCTTGCTAACTTCAGTGGTTTCAGAATCCACAATAGCTGATCTTTTAGCTGCTAACAGAACCTCCTCCTTATTTGGTACAATTATAGCTCCAAGACGTCGTTGATCCTACATGTTACTGATGTCAAACTTGTGCAACGTGAGAGAAAATCTTAATTATGCACTCAATGACAATTCACCTGGCCAATGACAACAATCTGCTGGATCAGACGACTTCCCATTGCAGCTTCTTCAATCTCTGATGGTTCAACATTCTCACCTAGTTTTTCCCCAGGAGGCAAATACATAAAAATAAAGTTCAAAGCTCTGAATTGCAATTGTAATAAGGCCAACCTTATTGCAGTTTACGAAGCAAAAATCATCTATGATAATAAACACATAATAGAGGCCCTAATTACAAAAAGGTGTTCACATGCATTCACAAAAACTACTGTGCTTCAATATCAAGCTAGTTGTGGTCAGCTATATGAATCCTCGTTGTTCAAGTAGACGCCCGTCTTTCCAATCTTATAACTATTAGTTTCTCTAACGTTAAAAGTTCTCTACATTTATCTCTAAATGTCTAAGAAGACTAAAGACCCTAACAAATGTTGGACTAAAGTAAACGTACTAACATGACTAAAACTTAATCCCAACTAATTGGATCAATTGTAGCTAATCGAATACTAGCCATAACAAGCTTCAGATCTTTATTCTTTGTACATTAGTCAATTGCTAGTTTCTATGGAATCTATTCTGGAACTTCTTTTATAATGGTGGTGTCTGGCCCATCTTGCGCACCTGGACATTCTATAGGTTACCTTCTATCTCTCACAAGCACAGACACCAAATAACTCTGTCCTTTTCGCCTAGCATTTTCTAATTTGGAACTTCCAACAGCTGCAAGTTTCAATGGGAATCTGGTTTGGAAATTTCCTCCGAACTCACAAACTCCTGCGTATCGAACAGTATGTCATAGCCCAAAGGACCCAACTTAAATCATTTATTTTTCTTTTAAAATATCTACCTAAATCAATATATCAGTAATCCAACCCGTACAAACTCTACCTATATGAATACATCACTCACCAGTACATCCAAACTCGAGGGCATTGAATGGCGTACACGTTTATTTGTTTAAATTGGCACTTATACTTTTCACTTTCAGCTATAAATTGCACAAGTCGAAATCTTTATTCATAGGAGGGGAGAGTTCCAGACGTTCTGCCTCTTATTTTTCATCTTTTTCATTTGGGTTGGGGGAGAAGGTGGGGGAAGGTGGTCAGGACTTTGGGGTTTGGTGACAGTTGATCTTCATTCGAACACATAACTGACAACAACACTACAACAGAGACAGACTTACAAGTTGCTAGGGTAGTCAAAGAGCAGGCACACTAGAAATAATTATAGCTCACCAGTTGAAAGGACTATGGTATCCTTTGCACGGCCTTCAAGGACTATTACACCCCCACTTTTACGACTTCGCCCTACAGAATGATCAGGTGCAATCCAACCAAGATCACCAGTGTTCAGCCATCCATTCTCATCAATAGCTTGTTTTGTTGCCAACGGATTCTAACAATAATTTACATAATAATGATGGTTAACACTGCAAGTGGAATAATATTCCAGAGTAACATATACAGCAGAAAAGTGACCACCTATGAAGCTACTGAAAGCAAAACATGCTTCTGATGTTTTTCATAATGACGAAGAGTAACAAGGAAGCTCTTTTATAAGTATTGCTGAAAAAGCAACAATAGGGAGAAATGGAGTACTTACAATTCATAGGATTCGACTGATCAAGCTATTGCATTGCATTAACAGGTCGAACTAAGAGGAACTGAGAATTCATTACGCTCAAACAAAAATATATGCACTAACCTTATAGTAGCCCTTCATTACTAGTGGCCCTCTGGCTTTGACAATGCCTCTTGAGCCTGGAGGAAGGACCTCATCTGTTTCAGCATTTACAATTTTTACTTCTACATGCCGAATGGGATGCCCAACTGAGCCAAGTACCTTCAGAGATTAATCGAGGACTGTGTTATATGAATATCACATTCAGAATGTGCATAGTTAAAGAAAATTAGAGAAGTAGTGATAGAAACTAGTCTAAGAATATGTAAAATATAAATCGCATTTTTGTGTGGTGGTAAGCAACAAATGTGCCATATGAATAATTTCACGTGATGGTTGTGGTATTATGACATCTTTAATAGATATAACCAATGGTACGTGAAGCCTGTGAATTTAATACTTCACCAAATTCAAAAGAGTACTTTAGGAAAGACCCTTTTTCAGCGTATCTTGATGAATGAACTGCTTGAAATTTTTGCATCATAAAGTCTGACTGAATCTAATGTTATACTCTTATATCAATAGCAGTTAAATTATTGGCAACTATATTCGTGATTGCTAGATTCAGAGGAAAGTAATCTTTTATCAGTATACAGAGGAAAGTATTTTAATTTACTTCACGTCTTCCACCAGATTCCCACATAAGAATTTATAATGCACGCCTGTAGAAAGATGCTTACAAGCTCAAGGCACTGCTCTATACCAATATCATACAAGGTATCTCTATGAGAAACTTCAATGTCGGAGCAGAAGTTGAATTCTTTTGGTTCTATAGGTAGAGGATACAGTACTCACATTACATGCAGGATGACGGGCAGCAATCACGGGAGATGACTCAGTCAGACCATATCCATTCTGAATCTTTATGTCAATTGCCTAAGAATTACCAAGTGGCATGTAAGAAAGGAGCACGAATCCAATTGCCTTCTAACAATAGTTAAGACTAAAGAGCTACAAACCTCAAAGAACTTGTCAATATGTGAAGAAAGACTACCACCTCCACTTATGCCAGCCTGTATAAAAGAAAGGTAATCAACTGTCTTCACAATCTAGTGGACCCAAGTCACTTTGGACCATGCAGAATATAAATAACAGAAATATTAGCGAGATCTTTACAGAAAAGAGTAGGATGTTGCTGTTAACTAGGTGTTGAAAGATGAAAGTTTACAACTATGCATTTGGAAAAACAACAGCACGAAAACATGTAAGCTATTTTCTGCAACCTTTCTAGTTATTTCCACTCACATTGACATGAGAGTACGTGTGTAACGACCCAACCTGGTCATTTTGAGCCATTCAACAGTTTGAGTTCTTGAGTAGTTTCACTTCAGGTATTACGATTTGTACGTGTGGTCGGAATTGTCAAAAAGTTCAGAGTTGACTTGGAAAGAAAATTCTAATTTCGGAAGCTTTAAGTTGGAAGAATTGACTAAGGTTTGACTTTTGAGCAAAAGACCTCGGAATCGAGATTTGAAGGTTCCGATAGGTTCGTATGATGATTTCGAACTTGGGCGTATGTTCAGGTTGAAAATCGAATCACCCGGGAGCAATTCGGCGCTTATTGTGGAAAGTTAGCATTTGGAAGGCTTTAGAATTTCCCAAGTTTGGTTTAAGGTGGATTTTGGTGTTGTCGATTCCCGTTTGAGATTTCGAGCCTTGGAATAGGTTCGTATTGTGATTTATGACTTGTGTACAATGTTTGGTGTCATTCCGGAATGTTTTGGCATGGTTCGGACGTGTTCGTCAAAATTTGAAAGTTTAAAAGTTTAAAGAAGGATTTCGATCGTCGATTCGAGATTTTGATATGGTTGGTGTGATTTGAGACTCCGAGTAGGTCCGTGTTATGTTATGGAACTTATTGGTAAGTTCGGACGAGGTTCCGGAGGCCTCGGGTGTGTTCCGGACAAGTCGCGGATCAATTTGGAGCTTTGTTGTATTACTGAAGGGCCTAAGTTCTGGTGCAATCGCACCTGCGGAAAATGGGCCGCAGGTGCGACGCCGCAAAAGCGGCCAGGCAAGTGCAGGAGCTGATCCTGGTTGGGCAGTGTTGGGACCACAAATGCGGTCATTTCGACGTAGAAGCGGTACCGCACCTGCGGAGTGGGGCAGAGCAGAACCGAAGGTTGGCCAAAAGCCCTGGCCGTAGAAGCAGGCATAAACTCGCAGGTGCGCGAGCACAGAAGCGCTTGAGGCCCGCAGATGCAGGGACTGTTGGGTTGAGCTGGAGCCACACCTGCGATGGATTTTCCGCAGGTGCGGAGCCGCAGAAGCGGCTAACGGACCGCAGGTGCGAAGGTCGGGCTGGCAGTGTGTTCTTTTAAAACGGGGTTTGGCTCAATTCCACTTCATTTCGTCCATGGGAGCCGATTTTGAAGTGCCATCTTCGTCATCTATTATAGGGTAAGTGATTTCTTCACATTGTGAGTTAAATACATGGTTTATATATGGATTTAAGCATGAGAATTGTAGAAATTTGGGATTTTGGTGGAAAACCTAAAAATTGATATTTTGGATTTTGACCACGATTTTTGAAATGGAAATAGGAAAAATTTATATATTTGAGTTTGTGGTGTTACGAGTAGAATTTATCTTCGAATATTTTCAGAATCCAGCACGTGGCCCTGAGGGTTGATTTTATTGACTTTTGGAGCGAAGTTGGCTATTTTTATGAATTGATTAATTATAAGCATTAGAGTAGATTTTGATTGAGCTGCACATTGTTTGACTAGTTACGGATCGTTTGGCTTTGAGTTGAGGTGTTAGAGAGACGTTGGAGCCGGTCATGGAACTTCGGAGCTGAGGTAAGTCTCATGTCTAACCTTGTGAGGGAGAAACTACCCCTAGGTGATATTTATTGTTATGTGCAACTAGTTTTGGGTGCTACATACGCACGAGGTGACGAGAGTCCTTACGTAGCTAAAGCATGTTTATGTCTCGGTAAACTTAGGACTTTATCATGTAATAATTGAATTATTTGAACTGGCTCTGCTGGCTTAATTAATTAAAGTTATAATTGAATTTGATTTAGAAATAAATATATGTATAATAGGTCGAGCCTTAACACTTTGAGTTATGGGCGAGTTATTTGAGAAACGATAAACATTATATTCGTTCTGTGCTCATGTACTGTATTGTAAACACGTGTCTCGTAATTCGATAACTTCCTTCCCTTCTTGTGGAGCGGGTTGAACGCCTCGGCAGTATAATAGATGCATCTATGGTTCGTGCCGCTCGACCCTCGGCAGTGTACACATTATTCTGGATCGGGTCGAACGACCTTGGCAGAATTGTGTGTTATATCGCTAGTAGTCCGAATATTCACGAGATAAACCTTCCACTGATGCCAGGCATTTTATAGTATTCTTTATTTATTTGATATTGACATTTGGCACTTTCTGAGCTATTAAGGTAGAATACAAGATCGAGAATACTTTAAAAGAAATATTTGGAAAATTATGAAATTTACAGATTTACCCCACTATTATTGTGCACTTCATATCTGTTATGAATTATTATATTATTTTATTGGACCTCTAGTAAGTGTCGATGTCGATCCCTCGTCACTACTTCTCCAGGGTTAGGCTAGATACTTACTCCGTACGCGTTGATTTACGTACTTGTGCTGCACTTCTGCACTAAATGTGCAGGATCATTTGGTGATCATCTTGGCGCATAGGCGCATCTGTTGAGGAGACTTTATGTGAGCTGTAATTCAGGCTACGCAACCGAGTCTCCATCGTACTATTTATTTTATCCTGTCTTATTTACATTCTGGACAGATATTGTATTATTATTGTACTCCTTAGAAAATGCTCATGTACTTGTGACACCGGGTTTTGGGAGTTCCTACGGGTTGTTCGTTATTGTAATTCGTGTAAATATTATCATTTACCCTGTAAATTTCATTTTATACTATTTAATTAAGGAAAATTATGATTTCAAAGTACTAAAATGAGTAATTACGTTGATCAATCACAGTTGGCTTGTCTGACGGCGGTGTTAGGCGCCATCACAAACTTTAGTGGATTTTGGGTCGTGACAATGTACATTGTCTCCAACCTTTTCAAATTATTTCCACTCACACTGACATGAGAAAAACTTTCATCTTCTCACTTTTAAATTTCTTATTTTACTTTCTTTCTATTTCTAAACTTGCTTTGTCCTACTGATGTTGTAAGTTTATCCTGTTAGCTCTTCTATTTTCTTTTGATACACCCTAACTGCATCAAAAATTTCTGTGTCGTGGATATGTACAGTGTACCTAGCTCGCCCATGTTTTAATATATAGGGAAAATGGCAGAAGTTTAACAATGACTCATCAACCTTCGAACTTCAGAGACGCACGAGACAAAGAACACCAGAAGTCACAAACAGTAGCATATCTGACCTTTGAAATACCAATGCTTGCGTGTATTTTACTGTAAACAATTTTCCTCGCCAGCATATGCAGTGGCCATAATATAGCAGCAATAGTTCTAGCCCACAACCAGTCGAGCAATGATACAATATATGAAGGTTGCTTGGTGTCCTTCATTAAACATTTTCCCTGCATAAGAGACCGTGATATAAAAGAGTAAATCATGATTATCTAAGCAAAACTCTGCTTATTCACTACAATAATGGTGCACATAAGCTGAAATCATAGCACAATAATATCAGGAATTAACCTCGTAAATCCTTTTTGCCTCCATGTAAGCCATACTGATCCTTAAAAATAATAGGGCAATGAATTTACGAGCAGCAGAGTTTGAATTGATCTGCTTTAGAATTCCACTGTAAAGTTCATAAAAAGCCGTGTATCATTTAATAATATAGAATAATAAAAATTGATTACCTGCAGATATTTCAAGAGAAAAATGCCATAAAGCACAAAATTTTCCAGTAATTTAAGAAACGAGAAATTCAAAGAAATGAGAAACTAATTTATCTAATGCACGGTGACATTTGGAGAAGAATTTCCATCATATTCAAGCGATAAAATTGTTTCAAAAGATTAAGGGAACAAGGATATATAGCAGAGGTTTTACTAGTATTTCTTCAGAAAACACCTTGACGGACGAAGTACTACCGTCTTTTATTATTCAGAAGGTTACTGTTTTATTCCCCAATCAGTTCTCAGAATGCAACTGATTTTCTTCATTGTCCCAGAAAAAACGTATTTTTTAGAGGAAGAGTTTCTATGAATTAGACAAGAAAAGTTCTCCAGAACAGAGTCTTAGAATAGCCATCCACATTAAGGACATACCTGTATAATGTCTCATACACTAAAGGAACACTTATCAAGTAATGTGGCTGATAACGCCGCAAATCTTCCTACAACAGTAAGAAGGTTGGTGAGGCAGTGGTAACAAAGATTAGTAGTCAAAGTACCATAAATTTAAGGGGGCAAAATATTAGGGCAGAGATCAGATCAATGTTTTAGATTCTCTCAAAACATCATTCGCGAAATAAGGGGTTTAGATTGACTACAAAATGGAAACACACCTTCAAATTTTTCACAGTTGTGTACACTTGCTCTGTTCCGTGTGTGAATATGAAATATTCACAAGCACGCTCATATGCATGCCAAGGCGGAAGCATGCTTAGAAATCTGTCCCCAGGTACAGCAGGTACAATCTCCCCCAAATTCAAAATCTAACAAAGAGAATGCAGGGATGTCAACTACTTTATGTACTCAAATACTAGCAGTCCAGCATACTTATAAATACCACAGATACTTTTGGAAGTTAAAGAACACGGATGCTTGGATATTAACACGATACTAAAAGATGGTAAACCAGCCAAACAAAAGATCAATCAGAAAAATAGCAGCAGCAGCAAAAAAATTATTTTCTATATACAATGGTAATAATAAGAAAACAGGCACCCATTCAAGTAATTAGGATCACCAAGAAACATTTCTTGTTCGTTTTAGTTTCATGCTGCTTTTACGGTGATTATTCTCACTGTATTACGATTCTTTCTGGTGACGTTATAGTGACATTGTGAATCTTTTATGTGAATGTTCTGCTGGCACCTTGCCTCTTTATAGTGATCGCTCTGGTAGAACCACGAGCGTTCCAAAGGTAACACATTTCTTCTTTGTGGATTTTATGGCGTTACAGCTAAAAGCCTCTCATGAACACTATTTCTAGAAACACTTAAAGCAATATATTCTCTAACCCGTTTTCTCTTCTTTCTCTTCATGATATCAGAGTTTGGATATTGAGTCCATTTTCTGGACATTAAATTTTCGATTATTGTCCTGACAAGTTTTCGATTACTCTAAGCTGCCAATTCAAGCAGTGCTAATGATGTTCTAAAGATTTATGTAATTGTACCTCTTCAGGAGGAGTAAGAAAAGATCCATTTCCATATATGTTACAAGAAGCACTTTCTTTACACAATTACCATCAACTTTCAGGGACATCGAATTCCAGCACTGTTTTTCTTTTGGTGACTTTCATTATTCTAGCATACTCGGACAGTTATTCACTATTCAAGTACATTTTAGCAGTTCTTGTATCAGAAATAAGTAAATCACGACGTTTCACCACGTTGAGTTTGAGGGCTTCTGAAAGTTAAGAAAATCATGATATATTTGGTGGAATATCTTCGATGAGAATGTCATAACTAAGAATTCAGAAATAGGATTCTTTCTTTAAAAAGCCTATATAAGGAGCCCGCTTAGTAGTTAACCTACAAGTCAGCAAGAGGTTTTTTCTCTTTTCTTTCTCTCTTTCACAAAACTAAACCTCACTTCTCAACCTACCTTTTTCTCATTGACGCCTTTCTCCAAGGGTATTTTATTCGTTTTCTACCAAAAAAATCACAAGAGTAAGAACCTATTGAAGCGCAAATTTTAAGATGACAGCGCTCAAGTTCAAAGACAGATTGGTCCAGCTATCCTTTTCCCCGACTTTGTACCTCAAGTTAATAGCTTCTTTTCAGAACCAAGATCAGAATAACATGATAAAGGTAATAAGACACTGATGAACAGATAAAAATTAGCTACAACTACAGAATTCTTAGCACTAGAGTAAATGTACAAGTGCAAACCTGGTGAAGCAGATTTGTATGCGTAAGCATGACACCTTTTGGATTACCGGTGGTCCCACTGGTATAGACAATTGTAGCCACATCATCAGAGTTGATTGCCTCATATGAATATTGTTTCCCTAAAAACTTATTTCGTTAGTTACAGATATTCTTCTCAGTGGGAACTACATTATTGAAAAGTGCAACTTCAGAATTGAAGACAAAATAAAACTGTTACCAAACTGAATTATAGCATTGAGCACATAACTGAGAAACATATAACTGCTAAAATATATAGCGAATACAGAATAGACGTCGAGCTCATTACCCATATGGAAGTTGTAACAGAAATAGAAAGGATAAAAAAAACAGAGTTGCTCTAATATCCATGAAAGATATTAGTAAGCACTTGTCACCATCCAAATTTATTTGAAAACACAAAAATTCCTACTAGCTAGAAGTTCTACTAGCTTGAATAAATTCCAAATTCCGTAAATTACGGGGTTACATTTCAACAAGCTAAAAGGGAAGCAGCGGGCCAAATTGTGATAATAGAATCAGCATGAGCTTCAGGATATTGATTTCTACGCTGAAGTCTCGAAATTTAATCTACTAAGTAACGATTTATTGTGTTTACATCAGGGAGGAGTTATCTTTAGTGTTAGTATCTCAGAGAGCTCACAGACATAACATATACAGGAAAAGAGTCGGGAAGACAAACTCGCAACTTGAAGTCGAAAACTTCTTAAGAAAACTATGTTCTAAGAAGATGATAAAGAAAGTAGAGAGGAAAGAAAGAGCTAAATTACCAGGTTTATTCTAAATGCAGGATAAAGAGTCGAGGAATTTCTGTTGTTTGAAGAAAAGAAATCACCAATATATCATCTTAGAAAAATGCTAATTAGTTTTAAGCAAGAAATATTTTTTAATTTAAATTATGTCTCTTACAGTAAATGTCTTACTGGCATCTTCAGAATCAAACAGATCCACACGACTCTTGTGACCCAATTCTATAATCTCCTTATAAGTATATACAGGATATCCCTGCACGGCTTCTCTTCCAAGGCTGGATTTCTCGCCCCAAAGTAAAATAGCAAATCGTACAGCTGCATGGGAACCAAAGGTGTCTGCAATCCGGTTGTACATCTCAGGATTGTCAATAGCAAGAGCGACACTGGCAAAATGCATGCAGAAAAAATAGGCTACTTCGTCAAATCGATCACACTTGCTGGTGTAAACTAAACAACGAGAAACCCATGATTTTATAATCTGTCAACAAATGAGCAGAAGAAGTAACATGCTCATTAACATGTTAGTTAGAACAACCAACCAAATCTCAATGCGCAAGAACATCTGCACTAACCTTTCAGAGTGGCTATATAATTGCAATAGCTCTTGAATGGATGACCTTGAACCCCTCACAACGTTGATAGCCCCACTTGCCATTGTACCTAAAGGAAATTGGACACTTTTACAACAGAGCTTCCACTTAAATTGAACATAATTTGGACTATGACGTTACACTATATCCCTACTTCACATATCATAACAACAAAAGAAAACCACAGTACATATAGTAGTCCTTTCGAATAAGCGCAGCAGTGATTAAGCAACCCCATTTACCATCTCGTCGACATGCTTGAGTTCAAGTTATGTTACAGGACAGCATATTAACTGGACCTTATGATGGAAAATGTTGATTTTGTAGGTTTGCAAATGATAGACGAGCTCATGTGAATAACAGCCTGCTGACTTATCCCCTATTTAAACAAGCTAACTCAGAAGCTTGCACACTTGGCAGCAGTTCAGTATCTCATTTTCATGCGATTTGAGAACTCAAATCCTGAAGATAACCAAGCAACTACCATCCCTCAATGGATGAGTTGAAAAGTAGCTCCTTCGTTCCCCATGATAATGAACAGGAAAAAAAAAGTCTTTAAATGGGCAATTACCAAGGTGGACGATGAAATGCATGTTATTGATTCCTTCCCTAATATGAGAATTCCTCTACAGAACTCTTAAGCAAAGAAAAACTGGGTACTTCTCCCATTATATTTTCAGAATTGTATGCGCTTTCAATTGTTAATTTGGTTCATGAATTACTTTGATTATGAATATACTATTTGTTTACTAGTACAAGCCAGCCTTTAAGTCCTATAACAGGAAATTTACCAAAAAAAGATTGTCCTACTACAAATAAACTTGGGTGTTCTTTTGAAGGATAAAACAAGACAAAGCACGAACATAATTCATAGATTCAAACCATGTGCATTCGCTTTAGGGGATTTCTCAGTTACCAAAAAAAATATTCTAGGGGTTTGGCCTAGTGGCAAGAGCGCAGTGTGACGTATGGGTCGGGCACACAACACAGTTAGACAAAAGCTTGGTATTTACGTGGAAGAGGATAGAGGGGTGAGCCTATAATCCACCAAATTTCAAACCGTGGGCCACCGACCTCAGGATTTTCTCGGTTATAAGAAAAGATGAAAAATAATTCAAGGGCTTTAAATTTAGTTTAGCACATGATATATTTCTTGAGACATAATGGAGAGAAACAGTTAAATGATCAAACGGTTGGTATTATATATGCCCTTCAGCATATAGGCAGTCAGTGCACAAAGCATCTCATCATTCACGCAGGTATGGGGAAGGGCCGCACCCCAAGAGGTGTGCTGTAGCCAGCCTACCCTAATGGAAGCATTTGTGCCTGCTTCCACGGCTAGAACTCGTAACTTATATGCCCTTCAGCATACAAACTAATATAATCATAGTTTGATCCCAAAGATGGTGCTTCCAACTTCTGTAAACTTTTTCAAGAAGCCATTATACCCCTATAATTGGTGAGCCAATAACATAACTTCTTTTGTCTTTTTCATTAGCAGATGACTATTTTCACGATCCATAAGTTTTACATGCACATTTTAGGTTCATACCATTTATGATAATCAAGGGCTTTAATCCAAGTACCTAGGATTATCCTATTCCGCAAAGAGCATTGGAAGTTTTTTTAAATCCGAAGAAGAAAACAGGAAAAAGAAAGAAAAAGGTAATACGTAGTAAATAAAGCTAAGAGTTACCAGTTTCTAGGATTTACAAAATAGGATGGATTGATTTACCTTGATCTGCAACAAGCCATCGACATGAATTATCAGCAAAGAGTGCAATCTTCTCATTTGGCTTTAGCCCAACAACTCTCAAACCTTCAGAGAAATCCACAATCTCCCGATAAAGCTGCATTTTTTGTAATGCATTTAGAAAAAGTACTATGGATAGAATAGGAGAGCTGATAACATAGTTAAATGCACTTACTTTCCCAGATTAGCTAGTCGCCTTCTTGCAAAATTTTGATTAAGTAGTAACTACAAAAACCATGCATCCGATTACACCTAAAACAGATTTTGACTAGGGAGACCACCAGGGGCGGAGCTAGTGTTTCGGTGACATGTTCGGCGAACACAATATCTTTGACCCTAACTCTTTATTTGTCTTTAGAAATTCATTGAATATGTAAAAATTAATTTAGAACCTAGTAACTTAAAAAGACTAGAGTCCCCCACCCATAAGTTTCAAATCCTAACTCCATCTCTGGAGACCACAATTTTACTGCATTATCCTCTCTATCTAGATTTAGTACAATTACTCTCAAGCACAACCGTATATTCATGATAAATGATCTGCCCAAGTCTCAAAATATCCAACAAACATTAACATTAGATTAGATTAAAAGAAGATTGCTGTGTCATCTCATCGTTTCCCTTATAAAAAAGAAAATTGCTAGGTGAAATTTCTGTTGCCTCACAGTTTTTCAACACTTCAGATCCACTTGATGTTGGGGATGAAATACTACCACCCCCCAGAATGATCAGGTCTAGAAGCATTCATGACACAATTCATAGAAATCATGTTTAGAGCTATAGAAGCTTGAAATAAGAAATCAAATTCTACCACCAATTTTTGGAACAAGGGAGCACAGAAGATACGACAATTTCTTTTTTTGAGAAGGAATATAAGACAAATTTACCAGAAAGAAAAAGGAAGATGGATGGGCTAAGGATGAATCAAATTAAAGTCAAAGGCAAGGCCATACACCGTTTGGTTCACCACGCCTGAAAGCAACCTCATACTCGAACAAAAAACTATAATCCTACACCAACATTGACTCATAAATACTGAAAAGGAAGATCCTACTTAGGAACTCATGTTGATAATATTTGTTCCTAGCAAGTACTTACAAATGAAAAAATGGGAAGCTCACGTGTCATGCATATGGATAACAAGATGGATAGTCTCATGCAGTCAGCCAACAGTGCTACTGCACAAACTTGTGAAAGCAACTATATTCCAGAGAAAAAGCTCTTTAAAACGAAAGAAAATTTTATAGCGGGATTTAATGAAGTCTCATAATGCAGGACTTCACATATTAAAATAATTAACACAAAGGTTGATTATTTCATCTTTAAATAAAAATAAACCAAAAAAAGGATATTACGAAGAATAAAATGAGAATAAAGAAAAAAATTGACCTGTTTATAAGTCATGGTTGTAGGAGGATCATGATATGGGTCCACAACTGCTACACGGTCACCAAATTTCTCTGCCGAAGTCCGCCAAATGTCGGGAACAGTTCTCCACTCTGTCAAGGGCAACCCACCATTACCGGACAACAATTCACTTTCTAGAAAAGGCGAGCACTTCCTGATTTCCATTTCTGTAGTCTGGGAAAATGACTTGATGAATCCCATTACTAAATACACAATAGAAGCAGCAGCTGAACACTACATGATAAGCTTTCAAATTGACCAAAAAACAATTGATAGGTATACGTAGTGCAGATCCCAACTTCTCAGATAAAAGTAGATTAATACAGGTAAATTTATATACTCATAGGATGATGCCGGAGAGTCGGTTAACGTTACATTTAAAAGACCACCATGTGTTTCCTGACACTTTATCTTCTCTAGTCTTCCACAATAATAATTTTAGAAGATTCAACTAACAAGTTTAACTCAAAAACTGGAGAGGGTTATAACTTATAAAGGATGGTGGATTGGTAGTGAAGAATTTGAAACTTCATAACAAAAGTCTTCTTTGATCGGGAGATTAGAAGGGTGAACCTTTTGATTGAGAAACTAGCAGTGATTATCGAAGAAAGTTTGTAAAACTTTTCTTGTCGGATAGCCAATGTAGACGACAAATTTTCTCTGAACTCAAGTTATAAGCTGTGTGAAAATAAAATGTTGAAAACGAGATTTATCTGCCCTGGAAAATGTAAATGGAAACAAAATCTCCACCTAAAATGGCATGCTTTATATCGATTCTTACATAATGCAGCCTAACCCAGGATAACTTAAAGAGAAGAAGCTTTAAATATGCAACATATGATGCAGCCAAGGGTATGTCCAGTGGTCAATGAATTTCAATAAAGACCAGGGAAGACCAGGGTTACTAGCAAAAAAACTAGGTAATATCTTCTTAGCTGCCTAAGTCTGGGTAAGCAGAGTTACCACCTAGAGTTACCCAATATCTAAATACTTTGGATGGTGCAGCTATTCGAGTTGAGGTGTGTGCAAACTAACAGGATTACCACCACGATAAAAATACAGTAGAGTTATCACCCGTCCTAATATTACTCTCACCCAAACACGCTTAAATTTAAAGTTCTGATGGAATCCAGATAGTTATAGAGCATTTCTTTTCACATATATGGAGTCAAGCTGCCCGGATGCTTGAAAGAGGCTACAGGCTGGGTAGGGACAAAGGGCAATGAAAAGGCAGAGACAAGCTTGGAGAGAAATTCCTCTCTATGTACGCCAGACAGTGTGGAACGTGGATAGATAGAAACAATAGATGCTTGATGGGAAAGAACATACAGCTCTTGTAAAGTTCAAATATCTTGAAAATCATCATTTTTTATGCAGGAATAGTGTAAACAAAATAGATGATATGCCGGACTTAATTGACTCCTTACAGCTACAAAAGGAGCCCAGCACTTTTATACAGATGACTACACCTGCTTTGTGCCACCCTATCAATGAGATTACTTTAACTGATCGAAGAATTATTGCAAGATCGGTACACGAAATGCATCAATAATAAAACTATAATTGGAGGCTAACTAAATTTAGTTGGTATTAACAAAATTACATTAAAACACAAAAGGGTGCCGGATCCAATAAAAAAGTATTAGCAATATTCATTCAGGAAATTTCCATTCCAAATGCTGCTTATGCTTCCCAAGCTTAAGTCAATTATAGCTCGGGCAAAACATTGCATAATTAATGTATAACAATGATAAATACTCTCTCTGTCCCATTTTATGTAACACGCTTTCCTCTTTAGGCTGTCACAAAAAATTACACCTTTCTACAGGGAAGGTTGGGGCAATGAGGAGCTAGACGAGAATCTGCATAACCTCTACTACATCTATCGCTGAACCAACTGAACATCCACTTGAAACGGCATAATCATCAGAACTAATTGCAGCTTCATTGACTGAATGAGCTGGTGCCTGCGCCTTTCTAGGCTCCTGGTGCTGGCTGTAGCCGAGCCAGTATGGAGGGATAGAGAAAGGCTGAGTCCTCGGTACTAAGCCAATGCAAAACTCAACTTCTAGCCTAGGAGGTAACCCAAGTAATCTCCTGGAAACACATTTGCGACTCCGCAATTTTATAACAATGCATATACTATGACATGTTTTAGACACAAGTTTCAAAAAAAATCTATATTTCTTAAACTCTGTCCTAGTCAAAAATCAGTCACATAAAATGGGATAGAGGGAGTATATAATTTACAATAATGATTATAATTAACAGCTAAAATTAAAAAGCAGCCCGGTGCACTAATGTCCCGCGTCGCGGGTCTGGAAAAGGGTCGGACCACAAGGGTCTATTGTAGAGAGCCTTAACTGCATTTCTGCAAGAGATCTTGGTCACATGGAGGCAATTTTACCAAGCCAAGGCTCCCCTCCAATTAACAACTATAATTATTTTTAAAAGAAAAAAAAGCAAGAGCATTACATAAAACAAAGTACTAAGAATCACCTTAGACTCGCAATAAACTCGACCAACCCTCCGACCTATGTGTGACTTGGAGTTGACCAATTTCTGCTGAGACCAAAAATGGCTTACCCCATATCTTCCACTATATGGGGTAGCAAAAAGATTGGATTTTAGACTCATGGTAATCATCTCTGACATCTACAACAATACCCTTTTAATTTCTGTGCATAAATATATTATACAAAGAGTTATTCCCTGATGTTATAGAGTGAAATCTTGAAGATATTAATAGTGAGGAGTTAAGAGTTAGGAATTAAGCAAGAAATATAGAGAGGAACAAAGCTTCAACATTGAAGTAATCGCAGAGAAGAATTAGAAGGGGTGGAAAATACTCCCTCCGTGAATCTATTTACTTTTTAATTTGTAGCAAAAGAAATCACACAAAATATATGCGATTCATTATATATTATAAATTTAAAAATATTCACTTTCTTAAATTACGTGCCTAATCATTGAAACGGAGGCCCTACTCCTAGTAAAGAATTGATGACTTCTAAGAATTCAATCACCTCTTGAGTCGGGGTGTGTGAGAGTCCGCGCATTGATTAGCGTGACATTCGGTCAAGTCGATAATAAGTGATTATTTTATTTTTATATATTTATTAAAAAAATATGAATTTTTAAAATAAAAATATATATTTATTAAATTAATTTTAATTAATTATTAATTTGACATATTAGAATATGTAAATAAAGGTAAATTTTAAAAAAATAAAATTAATTCCTTCTAGATTATGTAAATGAATACTTATTTTGAACAAAAATAAAAAAATAAAATGATCGTTTATTGTGGATCGGTGGAAGTACTATACTATGAAAATGTAATATACTATCCCTATTCGTCTCTTCTTAAATTTCACATAACAAATTAATATAGAGAGAGTATTTAATTTGTCTAAATAATAGAAATAAGGAAAATAACATTGTATAGTTGTTCTCAAAATAATAGTCGAATATAAATAATTAATTAAGATTAATTTATACGCTATATGTGTGTGTGTGTGTGTGTGCGTAAGCAAAAATTATATAAATTTTATATTTTTTTCGATTATCAAATATAAATAATTTCTGGCACGGTCTAAAAATAAAAGAAGTCCTTTAAAATACTTGTGTAAAAGTATAATGGGCCTTGTCCAGTAACTCTATAAGAATATGGGCTCTGGACTAGATAGATAACGGGATTTTACACAACTCAGAGCAAAAGAAAAGGCAAGTGCACAGATAGTCATTCTCGAGAATGTTATTTAGAGATTAATCAGTACTTATTTTATCCTGAAATTTTAAACAAAAAATATTAAATTTTTATCTTGAAAAAATAAAATTCAGTACGCATAGGAAAATTAGCAACCCTTTGCAGTGGCTACATGGTGTCATTTCTACACGAAAGGGGCAGGAAAAATGCCCAAGTTCCTACAATATCTGCATTTTGCATAATTAATTAAAACAATTAGAATTTCAAGAATATTTATCCTCACAATAATTAATCATAGAAGGTCCACATGCAATTGAAACTTTTTTTTTTTTTTTTTTACATCCAGAAAATTTTAAGAAATTTATTTTTGAATAAAATACTAGGAAATACTCGATAATTGCAATCGAGTTGAACAAAACTTGAGGACTCAGATGTGATGATTTTACAATTGCATGATATTATCCCAAAATTTTCTCATAATAAGGAGTTCAAAGATTTTATATCTTTCTTTTCTTTATATATTCACAATCTATAATCCATTTTCACAAGAATTTGTCGAAAATTTCGTTGAAAGGTAGCATTTTTTTTGGTAGCGGAAAATCTCAACAATTCAGCTAATGTTTCTTGTCGCATCATATTTTGTCCAAGTATTCGAATATTATCGAGGTCAAATCTACTCCCCAGGGCGGCTCAATCGATATGGTGGCCTAAAACCAAACCTTAATAAAAGCCTAAACTATATTTAATAAAATTCTTTTATATTTTTATGTGAAATAATTTAAAACCTTTCTATCTTTTATATATAAGGAAGAATAAAAAAGAATATGCAACTCAAGTTATTCAACACCCTTGTTATTTGGCAGAAATGATATATAATATGAGGAGAAATTAAAAAAAGAGAAGTGTATGGGCCGGATATGATCGAGTGCATAGGAAGTATCGGTTTTGGGTTTTGAAGATCGACGTCGATTGAGGTCCCCTCCGGTAAACCAAGACCGGGACATCGAGAAGGGAAGTCTAGGGTCGGACGTCATCAGAACGAAGTTCGAAACCGAAGCGTTCGAGATGAGACTATCGAAACTTGTTCGGGTAAAATATCTTATGATAAAAACATCAGATTTGCGTAACGGAAGGACCAGGAATCTCGTGACATGTAAACATCTCGGCGGAAATCACGGCCCAAATTGTATGGAATTTTTTTTCCTCCTATATAAAGAGTTCAGCCCTACTGTAAAAGACACACAAGATACAATCAATATACAAAGTTTAGCATATTTTAACTGTTTTCTTCATCAAATACTAATTTCATTCTTGTTCATTCCATCACAGCTGAATTATTCAACTTCTGTGGTTTGCTTACTCTCTTACTTATTGAATTTAGCCTTTATTTATTGTTCATTCTTTAATTGTATCAGGCCAACTGACTTATCCTTAAAACCACATATAAATTTAATTGTTACCCGTAATTAAAGGTGAACAAGAAGTTAATTTTATAAAGAACAGGAATTGAATTAACTGAATATTAAAGATAGCAAAAAATACTACAGATTTTTCCTTTTCAGTCACTTGTTGGCTTGACTGCCTTCCAACCAAGATGTGAGAACTAAAATAACATTTGGTTTATGTGAGGAAAAATGAACGAGTTGGAGTAGTTTTGATTACAAGATATATGTCACTGAATTACTACATCTACTTGTGATAAAAATTTAACTATACAAAATTTATTTTGTTATATAGTAATACTAATTTTGAGGCCTTAAACTATCTTGCTTTAGGCTTGAGCGGGCACTGCTACTCCCTACTTGGATTATATAAAAAAAATTATTTGCTCTCAGTTATTCCATACGCTGCCTAGTAAAAAAATAATTATCTAAAGTAAATCTTTTTCTTTTGTAGTAAATGTCGAACTTGTCGTACCTCGTTGACTAAGAAAGGGGCAGACAAAGTAGCTATATGAACCCCTTCATTAAGCAAGGATTATCAATCAGTGTCAGAAATTTTACGAAGTGTAATTAGATAGAATTACTACTTCAATGTATATATACTATATGTTGAATATACCTGACTTCTTTGTATAATCAACTTTTTATAGTTTGATATCTCTTAGTGGAAATTTTGCTTCAGTGACTGGGCAATTTGCAAATGGGGATATATAATATTAACCATGGGTTTGGTTTAGATATATTATTTATTATGAAATAATTGTATATTCAGTATTAATAAAGTTTTAAATAGAGGATATATTAGTTTGTGTCTTTTGCTTATATAGTAGATGATTTAGTGTATAGAGTTTAATTTATACACGGAAGATTAAATTATTGGTTCTTATAATATAAAGTTTGAGTTCACAATCTACTGATGGAATTGAACAAACCATCATGGATGATTGTAGCACAAGATTAAATATTTATAGATATTTAGTTAACTTCTTAATATATAATAGAATTTAAGCAAAAATTATTGAATTTTCAGGAACCCGTATGTCAAACTCTAGATCCGCCCATCTAGATGGGGTAATAATCACTTTGCATATGCAGTTTCCAATGATATATAGAAAGACTAATATTTTCTTGTTGCGAATTATATGCCAAAATGCAATGACAATTGCTATATATTTTTTTCTTTGTCATCCTATCTTTATTATTTTCTTTTAGAAAGTCGAAAGCTACCCTATAATTGCAATTTTGCGGTCATACCTTGTATATTAAATATACATGAAACAAAATATTTTAAGGAAATTAATACCAGCTTTCGTTACCTTGTATTGCTGAAAATGTTTTTTTCAAAGAAAATAATTTTGATAAAGAGGTGGAAAAAGATTTATCTCATTTAAGAGCAAAGTCATTTTCTTTTAAAAATTAGACATCGTTATTTATATTGTACGATTAAAATGTTTCATCTATTTCTATAACCAGTAATACAATAAAATTTTCAAGCGATACATATAGCTATTGTGTATAAAGCTTATTAACCAGTTATAGTACTTATAATTTCTTTAATTTTCATTCGCCTTTTCGAAAATTATTGCTCCATGTAAATCAATGGATACCAAATAATTTTTTTTTTAAATGCTAAGAATTTTAATCATTCAAGAAATGAAACAAACATGATGAGTTTAAATGATACACCTAATATGCTAAAAATTTCTTATTCATAACATATATATATACGTGTCATTTTCGCTGTCCAATCAAAATTTGACAAATGTAGTTAACCTCCAATCATGACCACTAAAAAAGAAAACAGCAATATATTATACTTCTGCTAATATAAAATTTTCAATACATCTTGACCAACTTCATTTAGTTAATTATACTAATAATAACCATACTTCTATGATTGACTTTTCCCTACCATTCAAAATTGTGATAGCTCATTTCCGTATGCAATACCTCTTATTTAATCTTGCTATACGTCCAAGCCTTCTCCCATCGGTAGTTGGAAGCAGAACTGAAATTGAATATAACTGAAGGAAAGGCTATATAGGTACGATAGGAGGGTACGGTTAAGCAGGTAAGCGAAGGCGCTCTCTCTCGCTCTGTGATCTTGTGTAAAGCCTTTCCGCCTATCTATTATTTTTTAGGAGTAAGTATCATTCTACTATTAATCATTTGAGGTTCGAGTTCTGAATATACAGTCGCAAAAAGCGATTTACATTAGATTGGGCTTTTCGATAATTCAGACCGATAACAATAACGCAAATATCGGTGAAAACCAAAAAAAAAAAATTAAAAAAGAAGACTTTCCAAGCCCTTGAATCATGGCACTTATCTTGCTATAACTACATCTATCAGTGACAAAGATATGAGGTGCATTAATAATAATGATTAGTGGTTGCCAACAAATTAAAGATTAATCATTTTATACTTAGACCTTGGTACACATTTTGTATTCCTAACTGTCCCATTTATTAATGATTAATTGAAGCACAATCATAGGACATCTTATGCAAAAAGCAAATAATTTATAATGTATAGTATTTTTCTAATGAGTGAAGAGAATTCAAGAAACAAATCAATTACAAACAAAAACATCTCATAAACTGGAGTTTTAGAAAACAATTAATGAATTGGAACAGATAATATTTAGGTTTATTTGGCAAAAAGATTGTCTATTTTTCAATTATAAATGGACATTAGACCTAACTCAACCTCAAAAACTAGCTTATAAGATGATGATTGTCCAAGACCATATAAGGAGATCAAAGACCTCAAATCCCACCGATGTGGGACAACTCAACACACTCCCTCACGCCCCGGCCTGCACTTTGGAATGCGGACAATATAAATGGGGGCCCAATATCGATAACAATAATTGGTATGGGCCTGGCTCTGATACCATGATAAATGGACCCAAAACCATATAAGGAGACCAAAGACCTCAAATCCCACCGATGTGGGACAACTAAACATTCAACGCATATGAGGGACCCCAGTTGATAATACTACTATTTTCAAAGGTTAGTTTGCAATTTATACTTTATAGTAGTTAGAATGTGAAAATGACTTAGGATAGACATCAAACATAGATCCAATCTACTTACGAAACTTCTTAATTATATTTACTATACTCCAAAATGTATTAGCAACGGAATGAATTAAAGTCATACGAAAATAAGGCCTGTTTATTTTTATTAAGCTAGCGTTTTGATACATATTTAATTGAAATTGAATACAGAGTTTTTGAAGTTTTATTGAAAAATAATTTTTGTAAAATTAAAGTCGTGCTTGGACATGTACTTTATTTGAAAAAAAGTTAAAAATTATGTGACCGAAAGAAAATTTTTTTACCAAAAAACTGCCATAAATCAGTTTTTGGGAACTTGATTTTTTTTTTTTCCATAACATGTTCATATTTCATAAGTATTTTTAATTTTTTTAAAAAAATAAAATCAAAATTTATGGTCAAACGGAAACTAAGATTAAGATGTCAGATTTAAATTAACTCTTCTTACAAACCAAAAAAAAAAAAAAAACAATATTCAACCTTAATGCGCTGTCATTATCATACCAATAATAAATATATTTTGTGGTACTCTATTTATATTACATATTAAAGCCATCAATTCCTAACAAAAACCGACCTACAAAGATTGATAAAAGGTCCCCACTACATGTGCACCACAACTCCCCAAAAAAATAAATAAATTAATACTCCAATAAATAAATAATTAAATAAATAACAAAAGTCTCAACACATATTCTTTCTCATCAGTCATCTCCATGTGAAATATGACCTCAAATTTACAAATCCCTTTAATTAATATTATTATTTTCAACAACAGCATAAGAAACCAATCAAGAAAAAACATAAGAATATAGGTCAGTATGACAGCATAGATCCAGCAAAAATTTGTTTTAACCTACAGAAATCTTTGTGGTTCTGAAAATCATATCTTCAAGAAAAGACAAGAACTCTCTCTAAAAATGAAAATAAATAAAATAAGGAAATTTATACAACTTTCTCTCACACAATAGAGTTAATTATTTTAACTAATCCCAATTAACATAGGAGGAAGAGGAGCCTTAGAGCAAAGTAAAGTTATCTCAGTGTGATCGATAAGTTACGGGTTCGAGCCGTGAAATCAACCATTGATGCTTGTGTCAAGGTAGGCTGCCTACATTCTATAAGTCACGGGTTCGAGCCGTGAAATTAACTATTGATATTCGTGTCAAGGTAGACTGTCTACATTACACCATTTGGGTGTGGCCCTTCCCCTGGACCCTGCGTGAATGTTGGATGTTTTGTGCACCGTGAATTAATTATTTTAACTAATCCCAATTAACATAGGAGGAAGGGAGCTTTTGAGGAACGGTAAAATTGTCCTGTGAGACCTATAGGCCACATAGGCCACAGTCACACCGTGAAATCAGTCATTGATGCTTGCGTCAAGGTAGGCTCCTTAAATTACATCCCTTTGGGTGCGAACCCTCCCCGAATCCTGCATGAATGCGGAGTGCTTTGTGCACCGGATTGACCAGAATTCACATAGGACTTAATAAGTACCATGTTAGCTAATAGTATAAACTAAATCAAAACTTGGAGTAACACAAGGTATAAAGAAAATATGAAGCTCAATTCTATTTACATTGACAATATATGAAAGAATTTGATACAATTTTCTGTCCCAAAAAGGCAAAAGGGAAAAGTTACATTCACCTGACTTAAACCTTCTGTTATCACACCTAGCATCTAAACTATCATAACTTTGCTACAAAAGGTGATGTAACATAAGAAACAAATGACATTGACAAGAAGAAGCCAATTAATCAAATGAATTGGTATACTGTATGTTGATCCACATAGGATTAAAACCGTCCGAGGCGTGGCATGGCTCGACCTGTTACCAAAATTTTATCTGCAGTCTGTTGAATTGAAAGTATCTGCAAATCCAGAAGGTTTTGAGGGTATGCTTGACTGTGTGTCACTGATAGAGAAATCATCGAACATTCTTGAAGTTCCTTCATCAGCTTGCCACCTTTGAAGGGCTTGAGGAAGGCTCATGTCGAGGTCAATGCCATAGCTGTCGTCATCTTCATTTCTTGTAGGCTTCCACTGCTCTACAAGGGGACCAAGGACGTTAACAGCATGTCCCATATCAGGCCGCTGAAAAGGTTCCCGAGCAGTGCAATGGCCAGCCAACTCAGCAACTTTGGAAATGCTCTCATATGTTTCATCATCAGGATCTAGTATCGGGTCAATAGCCTTTCGTAGGTTGTCTTTGTTTATAAGGACTCTGCGGAACCATGTCACCAAATGAGACCTCTCATCTGGCAAGCTCTCGTCTAGTGCTTTTCTACCGGTAATGATCTCCATCAAAACAACCCCGAAGGCATAAACGTCTACTTTGGTTGTGACTCGTCCAGTAGCTGTAATAAAAAGGAGATGTAGTGCAATAACTCTGAGTGTTGATTCATATGAGATTGAAAATTATCTTTTGTAGAAATTAGCATATAGATATCCTAAGATACAAACAACAGATTAAAGGTGGTGGAATACAAGACAAAACAAGTACAAACGTGCAAGCAACAAGCCATTACTCTGCCAACGAGAGTCTTTAGATGTAGAACTCGTGTCAAGACGAGAATCATGTTCTGGTTACCAATAGGACTAATGACAAAGCAGCATTTATGTATGGAAATCACTACCATTATATCCTTGTCTTTAATGTGATGAAGATAACGTCTATGAATGCTGATGACCAGATACTTTCTAATTTTGCTTAAACTACAGTTTTCAATTAGGGGCATGCAAATCAGTTTTGAGATAAAAAGATGTAATGAGACATAGAGCGGAAATGTTTACCCGCATATTCAGGAGCAAGATAGCCAAAAGTTCCAGCCAATCGTGTCTCAACAGAATATTTCCCATCAGGGGCGTTCCTAACCAAACCAAAATCTGCAACCTTGGCTCTCATGTCATCTCCGAGAAGGATGTTTGAGGGTTTCAAATCTCTATGAATGAAACTTTGTTGAGCTAAGCTATGCAGGTATTCAACCCCTCTAGCCACATCCAATGCTATTGTCACCCTCTCTTTCCAAGTAAGAGGTTTGTAGCCGAATTCTTGCCATTCAAACAAATGCTGACTCAAAGTTCCTTGCGGCATATACTCGTACACCAAAAGCCTCTCATTTCCATTAACACACGAACCAAGTAGAGCAACCAAATGCCTATGCCTGACTTTGGTAAGGACCGCAATTTCTGCTTGGAATTCGTTCATTCCTTTGGTACCCATTGCCCCAGATTCCATCCTCTTCACCGCGATCTTAGTCCCATCATGTAATTCGCCCTTATAAACAACTCCAAACCCTCCTCTCCCCAAGATATTTTCTTCACTGAAGTTGTTTGTCACTTGTCGAAGGACCTGGATTGAAATGGCAACATTTCCGCCTTCAAAAACTGGTATCTCGCTATGATCACCGCTGCTCTGACTCTGTAACTCACTAGGGACTCCGGTATATCCATTTGAACCGCCCACAACACTAGGGACACTAGATTTAACCATTTCATTGACTGTTTCATTGCTTTTCTCCGGAGTTTCAAACCTTCCAAATCTCTTATGGCGTCTCTTCATGTAACATTTGTAAGATACAAACAACACAACTAGAACGAAAACAACAGCGGCTATAACAACACCGGCAATCATTCCAGTTGAAACTGAAGGCCCCTTTGAACCTCCCGACGAATTTTCACCAGGACTACCAAAATTTGATCCGGAACCTCCCGATCCACTTCCCTCACCACCAGTACTTATATTCTTCCCAAGCAATAAGTTACCGGTATGAGTAAATTTCACACTAGCCGGAAAGACTGGTATAGGACCAGACAAATTGTTATTAGATACATCAAGAACTTGTAAATTAGGCAAAGTTGTCAAGCTCTCCGGAATTGTACCAGTAAGATTATTATCATTCAAAAACAAGTTCCTCAAAGAAGCCAATTTCACAAAAGCAGGCGAAATAGTACCCGAAAACCCCCGCTTACCTAAGCTAGCAACAGTCACATTCTTCCTTGTTGTATCACAACTTATAAAACTCCAATCTTTACAAGCATCATTCCCTTTCCAAGACTCGGCCAACGAGACCGGATATCCAAAACCACTAGCTACATCAAGAAGAGCAGTAACCTGTGGATCACAAGGTCCAGGAGTATCTTTACAAAAACTATTAGTAGTTCCAAGATTCACTTTAACCCCATCTTTAAACTGAGGCATTGGACCTTGCAACTTGTTGTTCTGTAAAGTAATATTCAACAATTTGGGAAGAGTCATAACAGACTCAGGAACAACACCAGTAAACTGATTATCCCTTAATTGCAAATCAAATATACTCTCACAATTTGACAAATCAGGTATGCTACCAGTAAATGAATTAGCATGTAACCAAACTTGAGACAATTGTGTCATATTTTCAATCACATTAATAGTACCTGATAACCCTTTATGCTGATTATTCAACCAAAGATTCCTAATTTCAGAACCCCTAAAAGAAGCAGGCAAAGAACCAGTAAGATTATTATAAGACAACCTCAAGTTCTGTAAATTAGGAAAAGAATCAAAAAAATCAGGAATAACACCAATAATACTAGCATTACTAGCATAAAAAGAACCCAAATTTGTACTTTCAGTTAAGTACATAGGAATTTGCCAAGGAGAGAGCATCGGATTTACACTAATGCTTAAAGTTACTAAATTTGGAACCCCCAAAAGGAAATCTCGAGGAATAGAAGTGAATTGGTTATTGTCCAAGAAAATTTCAGCTAAGTTTGACATGTTTGAAAAAGAAGGTAAAGGACCAGAAAGTTTGTTGTTTTGAACAGAAAGTGTTTTAAGATTGGAAAGTTGGTTAAGTTCAGGAGGTAAAGAACCAGAAACTGATTGAGAATCAAGATTAATGGAAGTTACAGTAGTAGAAGATTTATCACATTTGACATTTTTCCAAGAACAGAAAGGCTGAGAGGTTGACCAACCAGAAGGTGGTGGAGAAAGAGATGAAAGAAGTTTTGACATAACAGAAGCATCATCTGAGAAAATGAAGGTAAGGGAAGTTAGCAGTAGGAGGAGATGGAGAAGGAGGTAGTGGTGGTGGAAAGCCATTGATGGTTGGGGGTTGGGATGTTAGGGTGGTGGGTGCATAAATATAGGAAGAATGGAGATGTGGGGTTGTGGTTTTGGGTT